>JAYMFT010032497.1:0-15941 GCA_038088735.1 Panulirus argus
AGAGAGAGAGAGAGAGAGAGAGAGAGAGAGAGAGAGAGAGAGAGAGAAGGACCTGACACTGGCCATCCCGGCCCACTAGGACCTGACTCCTTCCGTCCATCCTGGCCCAGGAGGACCTGGCCCCACGCAGCAGCAGCAGGAGGAGGAGGAGGATCCGGGAGGCAGGCCAGCCTGGCCCTGAGGGGCTGTGGCCACTACAGGTGCCTCACGTGGTCAGTGTCTCACCTGTAGCCCGGGGGCTGCGCGCTTCCTCTGGTACCAACCACCGCACACCACCACCTCCCACCACACATTCCCTTCTCTTCTGAAGTCTCTAATTCTAAATCTAAAACGACGGAGGGGATCGATCTATTCAGCAACACGTGCGACGTGACGCATGTGATGTTTGAACGCATCGCAGTGACTGACAGCAACGAGGGTGGGTCACTCACTGTCCGGGCTGGTCGCACTGCCCACAACTGACACTGCTTTCCTTCGCAAATTCCCTTCTGGAGGTCATGGTTGTTAGTGTGTGTGTGTGTGTTCGGTTGTTTCCCTTATGAGCAATACACTCACAAGCGCCTCACAAACTCCCATGGTCCGAATGACCACTGCAGTCGATAGGCGTAGTAGAGCCCAGGTAACCAACATTTCCAGGTTCACCTTAAGAGCAGCATCAGAGAGACAACATCACCTGCAGCACGCGGTGGCGCCAACACCACACGGGATCCTTCGGGATCAGTGGATGGATGAGGTCCGTGCGCTCGAGGATACAGGGACCGCATCCGTCAGTAGTGTGACGGTGGTGTAGGAATGGTGACGGAATTTAGTTTGGGATCCGTCTTGGGTACGTCGGGTGACGTGGAAGGAGGGAAAAGGACAGAAGAGTCACTGGGTCCCTAAAGAGAATGAGCTTGCGGTCTGACGTATTAAGCATGAAATGAAGGGGTGTATGAGAGATGCGGTATGGCAGGGAACGCAAAGGGAATGAATTGTGGAATGGAGGAGTGGGTGAAACGTAATACTTTGAGGCGGTTTGGGCACGTGGAAAGAATGCAGTGCGGGGAGTTTTGCAAGGAAAGTGTATGATAGCACAATCAGAGGGGTTGGTGTGAGTGGAAGACCACCTGTGACATGGGGAAAGAGAGTGGAGGAATATTGGAGGGAGAGAAATGGTGGAAGAATGCGTGGAAGGGTGTATGTAAGGGAGGCATGTGAGGAGAGGGATAGGTGGAGACTCTTTTGCAGTGGCCACCTCAGTCTAAACCATCTCAGTCCAATCGAAACTTTGCCACAAGGCCTCCCGATGCTTTGTTACAGGTCAGTCGCCATCAGGTCTCACAACACACATAACTGACACAGCGGCTGAGCCCAACACAGCACCAACCTTATATCCCGAGGCATCATCCCTTATTGGGTGCCGTGAAACTCATGATCACCGGTTCGATTCCTTCACACTCACCTGCCGGGATCGAAAGAGTATTTTTCAGTGATAATAATAATAATAATAATAATAATAATAATAATAATAATAATAATAATAATAATAACAATAATACCAATAATAATAATAATAATAATAATAATAATACCAATAATAATAATAATAATAATAATAATAATAAAAAAAAATTACATAAACATACTTGTATCTTAACAGCATATGTGTAACGACAAAATTGTGTATAAAACAAAATTTCTACATATTTCTGAGATTGTTTTACCGGCAGGTCGCGTTCTTCTTTTTTCAAGATATTAATCTAACAACTTCAGCACATCTTACTATTGTACTGTTAACTCATCCTGTGTGTCTTATTATATTCGATGACTTATAAAATGCTGACAAATAATCCTCCAGCGTACGATACTCTGACCCGTTTTGTACGATAACTTTGCTACGTACGTACGTACGAAGGTACGGCAGAGTACCAGTTGACACGCGCGCGCGCGCGTCATCGCCGGGCTGGTTGGATCCACTAATGTGTTGCGTTCTGGTGACCGCACAGCCGTTAGGGTCGACACTGGCGACCTGTAACGGGCTGACCCATAACTTCCTGCGGGCTCCTGGCCCGCGACCACCCACTCCACGAGCAATATGGGGGCCGATCGCACCTTAGCGCACTGCACTGTAACCCACTACGAGTACAATGATGGGTCACAACACCGCACCGAGAATATGGGTCACATGTATTTACTTATTCCGTAAATACGAATGTTTCTTCGGATTCTTCTGGAACGGCACAGATCGTTCAGCCCTAGAGCACGACGATACGACCTCAGAGCACGACGGCACGACCCCTGAGCACGACGATACGACCCCTGAGCACGACGATACGACCCCTGAGCACGACGATAGAAGGGTCGTAACGTCTAGCTCATACGGATTAATGAACTCCAACTGTGGGTAATGTAAACGCGAGATTCATACATAAACGGCAATGTACTACTATGTAACGCTGTGCCTTGTGCCAGCACAGAACCCAGCGACACAGCTTTCTGACGTCAGAATCGCCACTCCTTTCCCGACATATCCTCCTCAGATATGCAGTGGTTCCAAGCACAACTTCTACCCAACGATTACAGGTGTGTAAAGAGGCGGACACGTGTAGTGCTACAGGTGTGTGCCAGTCCAACCTGCTTGTAGCCACATATGAATATTAGTGAGTGACGTGTGACAGGTCAGAGTCAGTGTGGGTATACAATGTGGGTTCCTTTTGAGGTCAGCGACGTCTCTCCTGTAAAACAATATCCACAGTTCCTTCTATATTAGATTTACGAGGCTTGATTTTTGACTAAAATCCCTGTAAATCAATTTACACCAGGAGTCACACTATCAGATTTACGCAGTGTAACTATCCCTAATCACCGGACTAACCACGTTCATAACGAGCAGTTCCGTTCAACACTATCGTCGTTGTTGAACAATAAGAATGCCTTTCTCTCTCTCTCGACCAATCGCTCTCATCTTTTCACGGATTTCATATTCGCTACCGCAGTAACGGTTCTCCTCCTCCTCCTCGCCGAACAAGGGAATTGTGAACATCAATCGCGCCATGAGTAGTACACCAGATGGCACAGTTCACACAGGAATGGCAGTTAGCCTTCCTCCCTCCCTCTGACCTCACAATGGTACAGCAGTTACATCGTTAAGGATTAAGGAGAATTGGCTGGTGGACCGCCGCAATCCTCACCTTCCCCTTTCCCGCCACCTCACACTCACTGGACTCATAACCTCCTACAAACCCAAATTCCGAGTCAGGGGGGGAAAGGGAGGGGGTTAAGTGGGGGGGGAGGAGGAAGGGGGGGTTCTCCAGAGAAACTGTTGAACTCTGTTGGCGGGAAGTGGTTGGCTGGCAGGGAAGGGGGGGGGATTGGGGGAGGGGGAATGTGTTGGAGAGGGGGGGGGGGCAGGTAGTGTGTACAGAGTTACCAGCTCGCAACTACTGTGCCGAAAACCAGCAACACTGCACAACTCACTTGCCAATGGGCAGCACATCCTGTCCAGGGTACTGATGGGCCCCACCCATAGCTGTTGCGGGGGGGGGAGGGCGAGTAATGAGGAAAGCACGTACAAAGGATGTGTTTAAACATGAGCTGTAAGCACGTGTAGATGATGTGTCTAAGCACGCGGAAAGCACGTGTTTGAAAGGACGTGCTTAACCGTGCACGGAACACATATCAACGACACTTTAGGGAGCACAGGTAATGTGAGCATTTGCAAGCGGGGACTTTTAATAAAGCACGTGTAACATTATATGATTGACCACGTGCCATGAGCACGTGATGCGGACAAGTGGATGTAGCGCCATCCATCGCATGACATAACATCCGCCACACGTCACAGATAAGCGACGGCGTCACATATCTCATGAGACTGATAGCATAATTCATTTCTCTTACTGGATCCTTCAAGGACAAAATTTCTCTCTGCAGCATTTTTTAAGATTCGATCTTTATTTTCTCTGTAAATATATTCAATACGCAGTCTGACATTGGGGGACACGAGGCTGTAAAGCCTACAACAGGTGCATCAAAGCTGCCCAGCGTCCTACTGAAAGGGAGGGAAGCAGTTAGTGAAGGGGACAGCACCATAATCCACACCTCATGAGATCGTGGGGTGGGATGCCACCTTACCAGCCATCATCTCTCTCTAACAATTCCTCTCCGTCGGCCGTGACCATTCTGATCTCTGTCCTTACTGTAGGCTTTCATCTCGACTACTGCTCTCATGAGCTGTCTCCGTTGTGTTCCGGCCACAAAACCCTGAACCCGCGACTGGCTGCTGCTTCCTATAGTTTAAGTGTGGAGGCCAGCCGCGCGAGGATTAACCATTATGACACAATCTACCCTCGCGCACCCAAAATGCGGAATTTCCTTAGGGTTCTGCGCCTTCCCCTCTTGCTGTAACCCTTCCACCTTCAGGAGTCGGGCCTACGAACAGACCTGCCCAGTCCATATCAGTCCCAGCTGTGCGTTCCTTTTAATATAATCATCTTCCACCGCATCCGAGATGACTCTCACTGGGCTACGATTGTGCCGGTGTCACGTCCGTCACAAAATAACAATAATAAAAAATGGAGAGTAGTTAGCTTCTTCTGCCCTGCCACCCCGCCCCTCCTCAAACCTAACCTAAGGACCCCCTCACCTTCCCCTTGCCCGGAGATGCCCCGCGGATCGGCCTTGCCCCGAGCTGCCCCGCGGGTCGACTTTCCCCCGGTGAACGCCTGCACCAAGTACGCTGGGTAAGTAATGATCCACCAGGCTGCTGAATTAGGGAAAACGTAACATGGGAATGAGTGGCTAGGTAGGTAGGTAACCTTTCTCTGCCGCCATCCTGGCGAGACTGGGGTGTGTTGCCATACTCCGCCTGGCGCACCAACGGTACGGGGGGGGGGGTGACACTCCTGCCTGAGGTGTACCTGCTGGAGTTTGAGTGACGCACCAGCTGAGGGTCCTCCAACACTGCAAGACACTGATGTAACTTTTGATAAGATAGAGATCGGCGCAAGATAGTGCTATCTGCTCTCACATTCTTAGAAAACCACCTGACTCTACAGAAAACACGCCAGACCGTCCTGAAACCACTGAACTACACTGAAAACAATCAGACTACACTGAAGGTATCTGGCTATACTGAAATCCTCAGACTCTGGTCGAACCATCAGACTCTACTGAGGGAGGGACGGAGGATCTCCCTGGACACTGACAGCAGCAGAGGTCTGGGCTTACTATGAAGACTATAAGAGTGTCATGATATCCTACAACGGAAGGATCTCCTCCGGCAGGATGTACTTAAGGCTGAGGAAACAGTGGGGGAGGAGGTCCTCAAGCGAAAGGATCCCTCGAGCAGGACTTCCATTACGTAAGGCCCCTTAAGCGAGAGGTCCCTGAGGCAGAGGTAGCCCTTAAGCAACGGGAGGTCCTAAAGTAAAAGGGCCCCCTGAGGCGGGAGGCCCTTGAAGAGGATTCCTGAGACCAGAGGACCTTAAAGAAACAAGCCCCTTAGACAAGAGATCACTAGGCGAGGTAGGGAGGGGGGAAGGAGGGTATATCCTTCACTAAGGAATCCTGAATCAGTGGGACACCCCCGATGAGGAAGTCATTAAGAAGAACGTCTCGAGCGAGAGGTCTTCAGGAAGACGAATTCCAAGGGGAATACATCCTTAAACAGGGCTCCTATACTGACATGGTCCTTAAGCAAGAAGAGCAACCCTGAAAAGAGGTCCTACGGCAGCAAAATCCCAGAAGCATGAGATCCTTTGGTGCTAGGACGCCCTGAGGCCTGATTCCCTCAAGTAGGGGCCCCTGAAGCATGATGCCCTTAGGCAGGACCCTCCGGGGGACGTACCGCAGACGAGTCCTTGATCGTGAAAATACAGCGAGGGTGGGGGGTAGCCCCTGGGGCTCCATACCCCCCATCAGGAGGTCCCGTGGAGGGACCCCCCCCTCTATTCCTTCGGGCAGGACCCGCAGGGCGCTGACCTTGGCAGTGAGTTCCTGTGGCGGCCCTGAGGGCACTGCCTGGCACCGGTGCCGCCCGCCTCCCTCTCCCCCAAGCAGGACCACAGGGCCACTCTCACCGGTGCCGCCCGCCTCCCCATCCCCCCCCCAGGCAGGACCCCCAGGGCCACTCTCTACCCTCCCCAGTACGGACTGAGGACATGAGTGTGTAACGTACTGACTGGTCAGGTGAACAGTCTGGACTGGAACACCGTGAAGAGGGCATGTTGAGTGTGAGACCTTTCCTCAGAGGAGGGAGGAGGGATCCAGTTCGATGTCGTTCCTGCGAGGGCCGTGGTCCTCGGCCGGTCTGAGGACGACACACGGGAAGCCAAGTCGCACTCAGGATCCTAACCTGGTGACTTGCTGGTGAAGCCTTGGTTTTCAATATCCCATTCTCTCTCCAACGCGGCTCTCAAAGTCCTCAACCCACTCGGCCACAACGCAGGGCCATGGGGGGCCGCTGGCTCGTCCTCAGCGATGACATTAACACCCTTCGGACGACGGGGGACGGCTCGTCTCGCTCGTGCCCTGCCGCGTGCCGCTGCTGGGTCAACGCGGACCGTCTCACAGATAATCAAGAAGCAACATCATCGACTGAAATACTTTTATCAGCTGAGTATTTCCTGTTATGTGATCACTACGCAAGACAGGCGTGACCTGTCATGTGATACTTCCTTCTCTAGAGTAACACTTATGTTTTTTTTTTTAATGTTGAAGGCTCCAGTCACGGACAAAAGTCCACACCAAGGCCGGGCCCTAATTGAAATATTCTGAGAATCGAGAAATGGGGAAAAACAGACATGTGTGTTTGATGTTACTTAAGACATAACTAAGGGCGTCACGGGTATAAGAATCACCATTCTTCGTTTTCTTTCTGTAAGTTTGTTATTATTTTAGGTAACCGTTGGATTGAAACGTTTTGGAGAAATTATGCTAATAAAGTAATATTCATTCTTTACTAAATTTATTTTCGAAATATCTACCACTGAAAGAACAAGAGTGGTTGGAAATTTCGGTGTTATGTTACCTCGAAAGGCACCAGCCAAAATGATTAAATACCACTCGGGTTATCGTGTATCTAATTATACATTTCAGTTAATAAAACATGTTTACGAAAATTTAGCTCCGTGTATCCTGCGCGTAGAGAACCCACACTTAAAACGTAATTGGTTCTGAAAGAGTCACAGAAGCGGGTCGTTTAGTATATGATTAAATGGCAATATGGGTACGAGACATGATTTCCATTTAACAGCTTGGTATGTGAGGTGACTGACTTTATACCACGTACGTCTGAATGTAGTTGAGGCCAGCGCTTCACCTCTGGTTAAAATGCGGATGGTGTAGTCAACATGGTAACAATAACCTGCACACCAATTTTCGTCTCTTCTCTGATGGGTGAGGCGAGGCGAGGCCGAGAAGCGTCAGTGAGTGATGTAGCCCGGTGCTCCCTCAAGGCAGATGCCGTCTCCACTTGTGTTCCAGATAAGCGAGATAAGACCCTCCCAGACACAAGGCTTCCAACCCTTCGCCTCACCAGGGGCGGAACGCCGACCCTGCGACTTCGTCAGGAGTTTCGTAACGTTTTCATTCATCGAACTTCCGTTTCAGCGTCCCACTGGCTAGTGCTGGTGATGACCCACCCAATAGTCAGTCTGACGAGGACTATAAAACTTCAAGCAACTGCCAGTGAAGTGACAGAGACCACAACATACAAGAGAACTCGGATGAATTGAGACAATGAAAAAATATAGCAATGGAAAAGAATACGGAGCAAATTGATAAGAGACGATGAGTTGCAATTCAACATTCAAAAGGAAAATAATGTTTAAAACTCATATTTAGAATTTCTATTGTTTTCATCAAGACGACGACAGAACTTCACGAAAAATCATTTCGTTCCGATTGCTACGGTCGGGAACAGCAGGCGCCAATACGGATGCAGGAGTCCGAACACGGCCAAGATGGCGCCCGACAACAGGAACGCGACCACCGCTCACGTCCGGCGTTATCATCGTGATATTTGTTGCCAGGTATCATCATATCTGGGCGCTATCTCTTCAAACACGAATGCTGGTGACGGAGGCGAGGTATTACGAAGCTCCCCACAGCGAATAGCATTCAGAGAAACGATCAATGATCAACTGCAAGAAGATCGGTAAATGTAAACATTATCGTCACATTACGCAGTGGTGTACTATTACCCTTGCACTGTGTAGTGGAGTACTATTATAAGAGTTCTTAAGAATATGATAAACAGAAAACGTGATGTGGGTCCCATTTTCTGTCACCGATTCACGCGGGACACTGACTCAATCTACGCCACCGTCGTTAACGGAAATAAAACCCGGGTCCTTTCGAAGACCCTCTTAAATGTGACTCACTTTACTCTCGATATATTTATACATATAATATCAGCCTCCAATTCCTCATTAATGTAAAATCTAAGTACTCTTCCTCCCGTATCCATGCCCCCCTGATTTCTGTCGCCTACTTCCCAGCAGCAGCAGCAGTACTAGTAACAGGAGGGGGTAACGTCTGTGGTTTGGCCAGCTCGCGCCCAGGGAGTACGAACGTTACGTCGAAAAACTTCGAGATAAAAAGAGATTTGGCAGAAACGGATTTGTTTCCGAGGTTGTGCGTGTATCTTATCTGGTGTATCTGTCGACGCGCAAGGCCGCTCACGGAGAGGGCGGCGTAACGCGTCGCACGGCCGGCCGCTGCCGTGCGTTGCCTGCCTGCACACCTGCTTCTGAGGCCAACACACACCAAGGCGCAACGGACACTGACGCAGGACACAAGGGAACTGACGCAGGAGACACGGACCTCTCCAAACCTCATACAATAAAGATACTTCGTTAATACAAGTCAGACAGTCAGTCATGCGTAACCCAAACAATAACGCTTATACACGCGCCCTACCAACACCGGGTACTGTATAACGCATACAACGGAGCACCACATCTCCCTAAGGGTCGTGGCGGACATCCACCATCCCTGAGGCAGGTCGGATGGCGGCAGAAGGGAAGGCCTGACAACGCTGACGCGGCTGCTGCAGCTGCTGGCCTCCTGCGTCATGACTCACACCTGCCTACGTGACTGGAAGCACAGGGGTAGATAAGCGCTATCAGCGCCCCTTCGCTGCCCACCCTCACCAACAGCAACAGCGGCTGCAGTAAGGGCTCATCCTATCAGGGAATCCTTCGACAGCTTTATCGGTCGGCACTCCTTACCATATCCTACTCTACCCCATTACCCTACCCTAACCAATCCGACCCTATCCTTCCACCCTCACTCCCTCTATCCGCCCAACCTGAAGGCGTAACCGCATTTAATACTCTCTCTCTCTCTCCAGGTGTAAGTGATAGGATATGGTGGTGCAGACGTACGCAGAATTTATCATTATGTGAACACACCGAATACCTTTATATATATTACTGATGATATAAAAGCAATCTTGCACCACATTTCCCCGTGTGTTGTGTTTATCTCTCATTATCTGCATCACCACCAGCACGCTGGGAGACCTCACGTCTCCAGAGATGCTAATCATCTCTCATCCACGTCCCCCAGTAATGAAGTGACGTGGCGGGGTTCGAACCGTGCACCCCGAGGCTGCGGCAATACATCATAACCAATCGGCCTGCCAACATGCCCACTCCACCACCTCTACCACCACCACCACATCTGACCTACATGGTTTCTGTGGTGCTGAAGATCATCTACTCTCGGCCGGCGGCGCGTGGTTCCATCCCCACCCCGGCACATGCTCGGTGTTGTGTCGAGTCTAACAGAAAGGTGGTGCGGAGTTCTACTGTAGTGTCGTGCCGTCTGGTCGTGATGTTGACGTCGTGCTCGAGTCGTGTCTTCTGGCTTAAAGGTCGTACCAACGTGCCCAGGGAGTGGACCGTCGTGCCCAAGGGTCGTAAGTCGTGTCCAAGGTCCTCACTGCTGCTTATGGAGGTTAAAGACGTACCAGGAAAACCCCTCAGGAAAAAAAGAAAATGGTTGAGGGTTTAACACCAGACGAACGGTACCGAAGCAGGAGATGAAGGGCGTGGAGGAGGCCATCCTGGGTCCTGACGCAGAAGCGGGCCGGAGTAACTTTAAAACGAACGATTCAGTCAAGATACGGACTCGATAAGGCTCAGGCTGTCTCGATAGCCATCTTATCCTTCGGTTCTGACGAACGTTATCTCAGGAAACTGATAACAATAATAAAGAAGATAAAAAGTAAAGGCATGAACCCAATTCCTGTGTCCGAGGACGAATCGAATTCCAACGAAAGTTGGTATTAAAGCGATGATATACGACAAATGTAGTACCTGTTACTCTTACGCAAATTCCAACAGCTAGAGCTTTTGTTTTAGAATATCTTTTCATGAAAAGTTAGAACCTCTGACGACATACAGGATAATATATATATATATACTATTTAAAAATGACCCGATAGTGCAGTCGTCTCCTCGTTTTCTTTTGGTCACTCCAGCATTACATAGCCTAACCACCTGGTAACAACGGGCCGCATGTGTGGTGTTGGAATCCTCCTCCTTAACACTTGACGAAGTTGTTAAAAGATATTCCGGTTCCGTTGCTTTAGCCTGACGCTGCACGACGGGCCCTACTAATGTGGGACTGAACAACCTTTTGGTGTAGCGTGTGCAGGACCGGACGTGTTCACGTACAACTGAGGCCTCGCTACAGTGCCTTCGCGTTGTACTAGCGATGGTAAGGTCAACACAAGACAGTTCTTGTGAGCCTCACACTGTTCTGGAGAACACACACACACACACACACACAGTCCCGATCTGGAGGCGACAAGTGGAGGGATGCCCCGACTCCATTGTTACCAGGGCGGCACTGGTGGGCGGTTACTGTTGCCAGGTGCGCCTGGGAACCTTACCGTGCTTGAGGAAGAGGTTATCAGCCCAGGTAGGCAGCCAAGGCTTGCCTCCAGCAATATCTGCCTCCCTTGCCACACGCCACAACCTCATAACCAGCTTTTTCAAATGTGTATAATTACCCGTTTGTTCTGTACGGGGAGGGAGTCCTACAGTCTTGGGGCCCCATCTCCTGAACATTCTCTAGCACCATTCAAGTATCTAAACTTGTGCATGCTGTCTAAATTCAAAATCTAATCATTGGAATAATGATACTACTACTGCTACTACTACTACTACTACTAATAATAATAATAATACCATTACCAGTATCATGAACTTAATAACTCGTTCAAACGGGTAATTGCAGATGTGTCGCCATCCTTCGGATGAAACTGCAAACCTATTCAAAATATTAAAAAGATACTGCATCACAGAATATTTACTTCATACTCCACTTCAAAAGGTTTATAATAAACTATACAATATTTGCAGTACACTGCATTTGAAGTTATTATTATAGTTATCACTAAAACGTATCTCCAGCAGAGCACAAATGTGTATAATTAACATTACGACTACGAAATGTTTGGGGCAATGGCCGCCGCCGGAGCCTACAGGTCAGCCGAGCGTTATTGGTCCGTAATTTACGTCCGTGAAGCACTGGAGGCTGACCACTTACATCTAACCCACGCACCCTCAGTGGGTGTGTACCCACGTACCCCAGTGGGTGTGTACCCGCGGGAGACAACCCATGTTGGCCCGGAGGACATGCTTGGCTGAGGCACTCATGAAATATGTGTACTTCTAGATGTTGTGGTCAGTGCGTCCGAAACCACGAGTTCCAACTCAAAATAATTATTAATAATCTTTACTGAGCCATTATTTCTTATTCTTCCTCTCTCCTCCACTCTGGTGCTTCATTTCGTAAAGAAAATGAGCAGACAGTACCTCATTCGGTTCAAGCTAACAATAATTAACATTCTTTGTAGTGCCCAAGCCGCAAACGCATATCCGAATAATAACAGCTGATGCGGCCGGCGAGATGACGCCGGGAGGGTCTAGTCTTCTCGTCTCGTTGTCTTTTTTTCTCTCTAACCAATCAATGAACTGCATCCTCTCTTGTGTTGTCTGGTTACAGATCATTACGTTTCGATGTAGCTACTGGCAATCATGTTTCTCGATCGTTAAAAGGCAATGTATTTCTAATTTCATTGTTTCATTATCCGCTTGCCAACAATTATGATTTCTCTCATATCACCACAACTTATGGATGATATTACTTACAGAAATTTTCATTAACAGTTCTGTTTTCCTTATGATATTCATTAACAGTTATACATAATTGATAATTAGGCAAAGCGTTCGATTAACTTAAAATATTTTCACCAAACACCGCGATAAATCAAAACTGTTTACGTCTTCACTTATCAACATTCACATTATCTACCTCTCTGATGTATACACATACTCTTCCTTCTTACACGAAGGTCAATTTCTTTTTTCAAACGTTTGGGATTAAATCCATAACCTGGTATCCATTAGACGATGAAGGATTTTTTTTTTACGAAAAAAATGCCAATAAATAGCCAGATTTCGGCGTTTTCTTTGTTCCTCGTCAAGATGAAGAACGGAGGGAAGTGATTCTACCGAAGTCGTTTTGCTGGTCTAAAGTGTAGCCAGAGTAGTTAGCCTACTGAACCTGACGGTACGACCCTTGAGTATAATGACTTGGTCTCTGACATGGTCGTAAAGAGACAAGGGTCGGTATAGCTTCAACTAGACGCGTGATGGGAATTAATAAGTGTAGCTCAGGACATTATTAGTGTTCCAGGACATCAGGCGCGTCCCGGGACTTCATTCCTAGACGTGTTTGGAACAGAGGCTGGGTCAGCCAAGTGAGGGATGTTCACAGGTCAAAGGTCAGGGGGTCAGGGGTGGGGTAGGATGTAAAGGAGACGAACCAATGGTCCGAGGTGGTTGCAGGTGGTATGAAACATCTCGCAACTTGTCCTCCTTTCTAAGCCCAAATACAGTATAGTTCTATCTCACATCAACTCATCTATATCATCTTAAATATAATAAAATGTGGGTCGAACAATTTTCGACGGAATTACGAACACTTCTCGGTGGAAAATACCGGGTAAATTCACAGGGAGAATCGACCTTACGGGCGGAAGAAAGTAATCGTCAGCGTCAGCAGAACTCTCCACTCTCTGGTGTGTACCCAACCAGTTTTCCGGCCGGGCCGGGCCGGACGCGAGCGACACTCCTTCGGGGTATTGATAAAACTGACCAGCAGCGCGGGGAAGACAAGTTCAATGTTTGTTCCAGACCCGGATGTGCTGGACCTGACAGTTTCCCATCTCCAGCGTGGGCGATCCAGTCCTTCCAGAGACGACTTCATTTATCTCGACCAAACCCACTTCGTTCCAGTACCGTTTTCTTTGCAGTCTTCTGGACCTTCTGGAGCACCGTCTCTGTGCATTTCCTCAACACCGCGAACGTACCACACTTCCACTCTATGTACGTGTCCTCCGAGACAAACCATCATTCAAACCTTGTTTAGTTCTTTGAATTTCTATATCCATAAAAAGCACACAATATCAGTTTACTTGTGCAAACGCAATGTCTCTGGGAGCAACACCAAGCATACAGAGATCTCGGGACGTGGCAACACTGTGTGCAACTCCAGTCAACAAAAGAAAATGGGAAGCAGTCAGGTTATCCTCCCTAGCCATATATGGCAGGGAAAGTGACTCTCTCTGTCTCTCTCTCTCTGAAGACTGCAAGTTGTTGTTATAGTTTTTCATGTTTAGGTTAGCTTACTGATCATCACTGGTACTTTAGCCTTTTGTGCAAAAGCTAATAACATAAATCATGAACAAATACGTGTTCACAAACTAGGGCATAATGTCTTACACAAAAAATAAGCTGAATATTTTACAGTAGGATATGAATCAACAACGCAAGGGAAAGAAAACAAACTGTGAGTTGTTAAAATCCCGGAAATTCTCAGGCCAAACTGCACACTATGAATCTGAGGCCATACTGCACACCAGGAATCATGCAAATGAGTCGAGTATCATATGAGCGCAATAAAATGTTACAAGCCAACAGCTTACTTGATGTTATAATCACCCGGCCGGGGAGGTCTTGACAGAGAGCCCCATCTGCGATCCTCTCTCTCACCGGCAACGGTCACACCGTCAACATACTGACCAGCCGATGCTTTCCGGTACACTCTCATTTCTTGAGCACGACGGTACGATCCTTCAACACGACGGTACGACATTTACCGGTAACGTTAAAGGCGAAATCGTGTTACCCTAAGGTCAAACGGTCGTGTCCAAGGGTTATCGTTAGTAATTCTAGTCTCTGGCCATGTATAGATTACTGTTATATAAATAAATATATATATATATATATATATATATATATATATATATATATATATATATATATATGATTTCTTTTTCTACTGAGAAAGAATTTCCTGCAACATGCGGTACTGATTATCCAACGTGATAAGGAACCTTTTCCGGCTTACGACGTTACGATGTTTGTCGTACAACTAACTTTTGGTCCACAGAGGCGACGTCGCCCCCTTGGGCTCCGCCCGCGGGGTAGCCAGGGGCGGGGCCGGTTCCATCCGTCGTGAACACAAGAGAGAAACGCTCCAGTGTTGCGTACCCGCACCTGCCCGCCTTCCCATCTCCTAACCCGCCTCCGCGTCGCATGTCTGGTGAGCCCAAACGTGCGGTCATCAATGCCGGGATTACCATCCTGCGAGACGGGACGCTACTGATGACCTGCGCAGGGCGTGCGGCCTCCTGGGCTAACGAGATGGGCGCAGCGCAGCGCAGGCCACGGGCCTTCCCCGAGGGACGGAATGGACCAAATGAGAGGACAGGATTGCCTCGTTCCCGGCATAAAACATCCTGAACCACACTTCTGCAAACTCTTGTGTATTATTACCCATCGTTCAGAACACCGATGCGGATATTGTCACGAAAATTTACTGCTGGACTTAACGCGGAGCAGAGGAAGAGAGGCGGGCGGATGAGCTGGGAACGGCATGCCTGAGGACGACGTGTCGTGTGAAGAACGACACCGCACGACGGAGGTGTGGTGGCAGAAATCGCGGCATGAGACGCAGGGCCGATCTGGATGTGGTAAGACATATGGAGAGGATGAGCGAAGAGAAGCTGAGAGGAGGAGTGTCAGAAGTGGAAGGCTTGTGGGTATCGGGGCCTGAACTTCTGAATGGCAAGAGGCGTGCGCTGGACAAAAAATTATTAGAGGAATGTGGTATGCGGGGAGCGACGCGCTGGAAAACCAGGATATAGGAAGCAGTCCCAGCAAACTATGGATAAGTTTTTGGGGCTTGGCTATCGATAGTCTGCTCTGGTTTCAGTACATTACGTATGAGAGTTGGTGGAGCAAGTATGGGCTGAGTCTGTTTGTCTTTGGCGCCATCTCGTGAACGATGGAACGTAAATTCGTAAAAAAAGAAAGATCGAAACTTCTTGAGGAATCAATATGACCAGGTTTTGTAACAACGACCATGATCAAACAGAAGAGAATGTCAGCGAGGGAAGGAAAACGTAATGTGGGATACGGCGATGATATACAGTAGGAAGAACTATACACTGGACACAGCGAGACACGTAGTAGTGGCCCTGAGGTGGGTCTACAGAACTGAATTACTTCCCAGCACCAGACACCACATAGCTAATGTGGCAGAGGGTAGGGCAATGTGGTAGAGGGCAGTGACGTGTGGCAGAAGAGGACACCAACCACCACTAACCATTGTACGATCCAGGAAGCAACGACCGTGTGAACCAGTAGTGGTGACCTGACCTGACCCCCTGCCGGCCACACCTGTCATGTAAATCTGTCGTCCAGGACGCGTTCAGAACCTGTACACCAGCAGGAGGCTTATAACGTGCAAGACGTGGGTACACTACTTATCTTCTCCATGTAAATTAAATACAACCGTTAATACAAATCTCGTAACGAAGACCTCTCAATATATATATATATATATATATATATATATATATATATATATATATATAT
>JAYMFT010032508.1:0-15940 GCA_038088735.1 Panulirus argus
CTTCCACCTCCAATTTGGTCTCCCACTTCTCCTTGTTCCCTCCACCTCTGAAACATAAATCTTCTTTGTCAACCTTTGTCAATCTTTCACCAAAACTTTATTCCATCATTCTTGTTTTTCACCCTTACTCAGATGTTTGTCATCTTAGGGATACAGTGAATTGGACCATGAGACTCTTTACTTCTGATGGTCATTTGTCCTTCATATTTGCCTGGAACCACTGCAAGCTATTATTGATAGGGCCAAGTTTATTTCAAAAAAGATTGAGCTAACCTGATCACATACGGAATTCCTTAACTGAAAACACCTCCAGCAACTTCTGTGAATCACCCTTTCCTCCTCTGTATGAGCTAAACATTTTAGGGCTTACTATCCATTTGATAATGGTGCTCTTTTCAGCACCTAATTTGTTCCTTCTAAGGCTAATACCTTCCCTATATTTCTCTATGTGCAATGTCCTCAGAGATCTTATCCAGCTTCAGGTGAACAAGGCCTATGGGCCAGATAACACATATCACATATGAAGGAATGTGCCTCTGAGGCTGAGGAAGCTCCAATTCTTGCTCACCTATTTTACCTCAGCCTAAAAACCCACACCTTTCTATCTTTTAAAATACATGCCTTGGTCCAGTGCATCCTTGAAAAACAAAAAATACTCCTAATCGTATGAACTGTTGCCTCATTACACTCACTCCTACTCTCTACAAAAACTTTGAAACTCTTCTCAACTCCCCACTTTCTCTCAAACCATCAGTAATGGTATGGTTTTTGCAGTACATGTAATCTTTTCTCTTGTGAAACCCATTTCTTGTGCTCCTCTCCTCAGGATTATGTTGAATCTTTTGTCATAACCTTTGACATCTCTAAAGCACAATTTTTGCTTGCTAAACTCTCTAACTTTTCCTGTATTCTCTGTTCTTTAATGCTCAGTTTTCTTTCAAGTTGTTCCACTGTAGTAGTTGGTGATGGAAAGATCTCTTTCTTCCATCAGTTTCTGATGACCCTCAGATTGACAGTTATATAAGGTGCAGGGAGATGTACTGAATTACTCTTATTCATCAAGCAGGGTAAGTGGTGAGTGATTCAGGTTAACCTGCCTTTGTGGCAAAATCTCATCTTAGAGGTTTCAGTCTTCAAAATCAGTTTGAAAATTTTGGTTGTCAACAGTCCTTTGAAAGATGCTGAGAAAAGCATTAGAAAAAAATGTAGAGTCAATCAAGAGATGATGCCCAAATAGTGTTAAATGCCTTCTCTATATTGTAGAAATGTGTAATTACCCATATATGCATGCATGCATGCCCACAAGTGAGAACTGGTAATTAGGTTAAGCCAGGACAAAGAGGTGTGAGTGAGTGGTACTTTTTCTTACAGATTGCTGGCTTCTTCATATTTAGCTATGGATGTTTTTCCTCAAATTTCCTATTTTAAAATTTACAGTAACTACAGTTATAGCATATAGGGTACCATAGACAGTGACTACTGGTTTTCTGCATGCTTATGATGGTTGATTTGTCATAAGGTCTTTCTTTCTTGAAACTTGCAGTACTTTAACTATAACTTGCAGTACTGTAACTAAAGAATGCTACTTGGCATGGACACCATGGCAATGGCATTTATTTTCTTCAAGAGTCGGTGATTATAATGTAATGCTGAAATCTAACAATATGGTTCTCATGCAGATTCCATCAACAATTACGCTGTCTGTGCAGAAGTGCGCATCAGAGACCCTCCCCGATGAGCTAGAGAGTGATCACAAGGTATTTAATTGTATAGTTCTGTATCTGTTCTCTAGAACATCATTAATTCCACTTCCACTGTTGGCAGACTTAATTTGCAAGTACTAACACTGTGAATGAAAAAGTCATCTTTGATTAGGCTGTATCATGTCACTTGCAAGTGGGAACACTATGAAATCCTTAACATCTAGAAACTCCCAACATGAATAACAAATCTAAAACCATCCAAACCAACCTTCCAACTTCCCCTCATACTTACCTCTTGTCAGTATCTAGACATTGTGAAAACTGATCCACAACAGAATTCATCAAAATATCCCACTTTCACTAACACAACATGGCTTCAGACCCAACCACTCTACCACCACCCTACACATATACCTCATACAACATATCCTAGATGGCTTCATCCAACTACAAACCCCATTGTGTACAATACTAGTGGCCATAGACATTAGCAGGGCATTTTACCACTGTCCTCCAACACATCCTAACAGAAAAGATGCTTGACAACACCCTCCACAACAACGGTTGGCCAAATTCCTAACGTACATTTATCTCCTACTGTATGCTCATCTTCATACCATGACATCATAGACTGTGATATGTTCCCTGAATCCTGTGAACAAGCATCAGCTGGTCTCATGTGCTTTCTTGGTTAAGAAGATGAATATTCATGCTTATATCTCATTTTTAGAGGTAACATAGCATTTTAACTCCCCACCAAATATTGTTCTTTCAAGCTCTGCCTATAATAAAGAAATGGTATTTCATCCTTCAGAACCAATTTTTTTATATTTTTGTTCCTCAGATGTATGTTATATTTGAAACAGGTTTGAATAAACAAACAACATGATTCAATGCTGTTTGAAATGTAATTCATTAAAGCAAAAAGTCTCTTAAAGCAAAGATAGGTTTGTTTTGTTTGAAGATTTAGTTATCTCAAGTGTTGCATGGATGTGAGTCTTAGGGCTTGAAAATAAAGGAAAGGAAGAGGGTGGACAAGCCGAAATTGAAATGTTAAAGAACACTATGTGGTACGAGATGGGATGACCATGCAAAGAATGACAATGTAAGAGATATGTGGTAGTAAGTACAGTCTAAATGTGATATCTAACTAAGATGTACTGAAAACTTCCTCTCATACATTGAGAGGATGAATGAAGAATGACTAAAAGGAACTGCATTTCAGAAGTGGAGGAGACTTTGGGTTATTGGGGTCTGAATATTACAACCACCTTCTCATGATTAATGCACTAAGCTTATACCCCAGATATAAAGAGGAGAGCTTTACACAATTCAGCTCTGAAGGCTGTAAAGTCAAAGTTCATGGTCATAAAATGACATTAAGTAGGGGATGCAAAATGATATGCATATGCCATAAGTATTTTACAAAAAAGTTCTTATTTAAGAGTGATGTTTACTTTGACAGAGAGTGACACAGACCCAGCTGGTGAAGGTGGTGACAGGTGTGGAAGTGAGCCACCCAGACACAACATACCTGCAGGAGTTACCTCACACCCTCCTATACCTTAGCCTTGTTGGTGTCACAGAGGATTCCCCTGATGGTGCTGATATTAGGTATGGGTTGCAGAAACATGTAATAATCTGCATGAATTATGTGTAATTTTGCAAGTATTCTATATTGTTTTATATTAAGAAGATGAACAGTGATGAAAGTATTTTTTTCTGAGCCTAAGAGCTGAGGCTACACTGACTGTAAAACCAAATTCACGGGCATGTGTCCACAGATAACAAAATGGGAAAAATCAACAGAAGACAGAGAATTACCAGGTTTAAAATGAACCCCATCTTCATATTCAAATGTTTCAACAAACTATTGTGTCATCATCTGTACCTATATTGAGAAACATTAAAACATTAAGAACCAGCTTGGTGAATAGATATTCTGTTAAACACTTAAAACTCCAACTAAAAACAATACAGTACGACAATATCATACTTATTCTTTGCTTAGAAGCACCAAAAACTTGTTGTTGTTTAACTAGGGTTTGAATAATTTTATTCAGGGACTGATATTCTCAAATTATTACCTGAGCAATTGTTTTATTTCAAAATTATCCCAACCTAGAAGGCTTTATCACAACTCAGAACATTTTCTTCCTGCTGGATGAGGAATGGCACATAACCTTCAACTAGTCCTGCTCAACTGACCCAAGTACTTGACTATTCATGTTGTGAATGCTCAGATTACAGTACAAATCAGCTTAGTTTGGGGTAATATTTACATAAATTATTTTGAAGTGTTTCTCAGATCCTGACAGTCCCCTCTCTCAAGTAAGTCAGCTTAAAATGAATTACCTTCATACATACTGCAGGAATACAATGCTTAAGGTTTTACTTGTTTGGAAAATTTATTATCAACTTTATCAAATAGATGGCTTGTTTATCAATCGTATTTGAAATATTTTCTCGAGCCTGTGATCTTATTGTGAAAATATATAAACCTGGATAACAGAAAAAATATTCTATATAAGAGGAAGTTAACAGCATTGACATTAAGGTTAAAATGGCAATAGCTTAAATACAGAACACAGTTTGGAAAAAGTTGTCTTACAAAAGATTGAGAATTAGATGTTGCCAATATATTTCTTACTAAGGTGTTAAAAAGGGAGCTCAATAATGATTTCTCTTTTCATAGTCTTTTCTCTCTCTCATATGTGTTTGCACTTTTTCATGTGTTAAGAGTAACAATTCTTGCTTAATTCCTTCCTCAATTTCCTTATTATGGAGTGTAATGAAGGGGTAAAGGAATTCCAGCACTCCCCCCCCAACACACACACACACACACACACACACACACACACACACTCATACACCATTTCTGCTCCTCTTAGTCACTTTTAAGACACACAGAAGATACGTGTGCAGTTTTCTTTCTTCATTATCTCCAGAGTAAAAACTCTGTATGTTGTTTGCTTAAGTAATTTGAAATCCTGGAAACTTGATATTTCTCTTTAAAGATAACAAGGTATTGTCAACATATTGATGGTATGAAAATGGATTAAAGTGAACAGGGAATAAGTTATATTTTCTTGGCTTCTAACTCCTCTAAAGACCATATAATGATTTTTAGTCACGATTATACAGTGAACACGAAAATCCTTCATGTTTACAGTGACCATCAAGAGATGGTACCAAGCTACTTTCTGCTTTCACGGCATGGACATTCTTTTAGCTTCTTTTTCCAGAATGAAAAAGTACCTTGGAGTGCTGTCTCTGCACACCATGAAACAAAGCAAACTTTAAGTTATATCCTTTTTCCACAGAAGTCACACTGGAGATAAGCACAAGTACCGCTTAATTCACTGATCTGTGTTCTTAATTTCCATATTTACCTAATATGATAAAGATTTTTTGGAGACTCCAAAGGATTTCTTGAATACAATAGCTAGTTATGGTAGACCTCAGCATTGCTGTTCTCTTTAAATGATGACACGGAATTGATGCCTTGCCACCATCTTTTTGAAATGTCTAGTGAGAGATTTAACCCTTGCTTAAATTCTGTGCAACAGCTGGGATTATTACACCCATGAAATGACTTGCACAAGTCAACCAGTTTCATAACCACACTGGGAAATTAGCAAGCAGACTACAGGTAATAAATTACAAAGTAACTATAAAGTACATTGCCCTCATTATCAAACAACTATTAGCTCATCCACTTAAGCTAATCTCTGCAATGGAGTGGTTAGTGTGGCTGACCGTGACACAATCACAGGCCTCCCAGGGTTGCATTTGCATAGGAGAGAATCCTGGTCAAAGGAATGCGGATTATTATTAAGTAGTCTTCCACAGATGGTGGATTTTCGAAAAATATCTAATATACTAAAAATAAGTATCAAGCACTATTTGAACCAGCCCATCATTTAACCCTGTCACTGTGGAAGTCAACTTAAGTCAACTGAACTTTTATTACCATTGACTGTGTAGACTGACTTTTCTCTATGTCAGCCAAAACATATTTCTTTTAATATGAAGATTGTTAGCATTCATCAGGTCTAAAAATGTCTACCACACATCCTTGTGTGATGGCATCTGAGAGCTGCTTTGAGAGAGAGAAGGTAAACATGTGTCAGCATATCACCATAATTCAGGTAAGATATGTACACGATGACATCATGATATGCAGCATAAGTGTTTTTGCTGTATTATACCACATAATATATGAAAAAATTTCTTGAATTGATAGATAAAATTCTTATGGTAACCATATATCAGCTAACAAACTTATATACAGCAATCATTGCCTACACAGCAACAACTACTCCTTTAACAGTAATTTAAAATCATGACATGCTGTGAGTGAAAATGTTTAGTGTACATCATACTTTATGATATAAAGGGTGTTACTAGACTCGCATGCCTGAGGTTATACAATAGGTGAAAAGCCACTTTTAGCAAGATTGTATCAATGGGAATACGGTCTCATCAACAAACTTATTAATCCTAAGGAGTCCAACATTTCCTTGCCACTGGAAGTAGCATAGCCTTGAACTATTGGAGCCCCAGCAAAGGAGGTCTCACATTACACTAGGACCCTTTCTTAGAGGGTCCTAAGGCAGTTACGGAAAAATATAATATGAGAAATATTAGGCAGACAGGGATTCATCAGGATACTCTTAAGAATTTGATAATTGATGCCATTCTCAAATGAAAATGAGTTAATTTTCCAATTTGCCATGAAAAAATTTAAATTGGAAACTTCTGTGAGGAAATTTTTATCATCACAGATGCAAGTATCATGGCATAATGCACAATAAACAATCAACCATTCAAAATAACTCATTTGTGTCATTGATACACACTAAACACTTAATTCCCAGTTTTTGTGATTCCCCAAATTAGACCCATTATCTCTTTCCCAAAAACTCAAAATAAGTTAAATTTTTTTATTAATATGAATTATGCTTTTTTTTATCACTGGTGTGCTTCCTTTTAAATTTATTTTGGTTTGCCCCCTCAATTTTTTCCATTCCTTTCCATTTAGTCTAAAAGTTGAGCGAAAAGAAGAAATGCTTGGTAACACAAGAAATTCTAATACTGAATGACTGATTCTCTGTTACAGTTGACATATGTACAGTATGACTTTTTTGATCATATTTTCATTCTTATGTATCATTTTCTTTAAGGTTCTAATTTTGCCATTGAATATTAGCCTTCATTTTCAGGTACCAGTTTCCAAACTGGAGTAACAAGTTAGTGAAGGTGCGAGGCATGTTTATAACCACAGCTCATACTGTCCAGGAGGTGGTTGGTGCCCCTGCACTGTGGTGAGTCTATCAACTTTATCATTATTTAGGAATCCTTGAGGAGTCCATTTTTCTCATGCCTTTTTCTCAGTTCTGTGTGCATTTTAAAAAATTGTTGTTCATGAAAAAACTGCATTTGATATTTAGCCCTGATCTTTTGATGATTTGTATTTTATCCTTCTCTCGGTTAAACATTCAATCCACATACATATAATGCTAAT
This sequence comes from Panulirus argus, assembly GCA_038088735.1. Lineage (NCBI taxonomy): Eukaryota > Metazoa > Arthropoda > Malacostraca > Decapoda > Palinuridae > Panulirus > Panulirus argus. The sequence goes on from JAYMFT010032508.1 coordinate 7,231, forward strand.
TAATCTATCGTATTTATCTTATGCTTCAGTATTCTACTTTTTTCTAAGTAAATGAAAAAGTAACTAACTTGTTTTTTCCAGCTCTACTGTGTGTCTTGATGGAGATTACTTCCATGTGGCCTATGTTAGAGAGAACAATGATGTTTTTCTCTTAGCACTTCCTCATTCTTAGTAAGTATCTCACTGTTTAACACAATGAAAAGTTAAAGAATCAAGAAACAACTTAAGGATGGATTTATAAAAAAAAAAAGTAGTATATTTTTCTTTCCAAAAATGAAAGCTAACTTTTTACTCATAATCAGAGTAAGGGATGATATAATTGAAGCTATCATTTGCAAACAGATTCTTTATGGAAAGCTGTCTTTTATCCAAAGTCTATCAGTTCACCTATCTTGGTGCACTTGCCACTATCAGACTTGAGAGAAGTTTTGATTTGACAGAGGAAAATCAAAAAGAAAGAAAGTATAGCATTTGAATTCTATAGTGATTAAGAAAACTCACAAGAGTGAATGAAGAATGTTTCTGAAATGTGTCTGAGTATGTGGTTTATGGGGACATTTTTTCAGCCAAAAATGGTATGCAAGAGACGTTATTCTTATATCATGTGCCCCATTTAACACAGACAAAGAATGGTTGACTCATTAAAGTGGAAAATGTATGCTAAGGATTGTTTGATATTTTCATAACCTACAGTTAAGTGTGGGAGATATAAAAGTGGGAGAAAAGGATAACTAGAAGAACATAAGGGGTGATATATTTTTCTAAGGTTCAAAATATGGAACTTAGTTTGTATATGAATAAACAAACGAGGGAGGCTGAGTTAAGAATGGAGGGAAATATAAAGAGAGGATTACAAAGATAATATGTGCACTGGAGAAATTCAGGGAGTATTACTGAGAAATGATTCAGCTAAAGTGATTGATAAATGAAGTGACAGGGTATAAGTGAAGTGACTGAGTAGAGCAAAATTGATGGAAATTTTTGAGAAAAACCCAAGTTTGGATGAATATCTAGTGCCTTATGGTAATTATGATGCTAAGAGAAGGTTCTACATGCACTTTCCTACTGGGAATTAAAGGCTTTAGTGTTTTGGATAAAGACTAATAGACACATTAGATATATTTAGAGGGTACTGCCACTCATATAAGCTCAGGTATATCATTTGTAGAAATGCGTTAGGAATATATACGGCTTAAACAGCACTCTCACAATGAACTGCTGGAGGCCTCTTGTACTATATGCAGCACATCAATCAATAGGTTAAACCAGGCTCGTTCAGAAAAATATTTTACTTTTCCAGCTTTTGTGAGTGGGATGTTCTGTGTTAGACAATGCACATGTCCTTTTCTCTCCTCTGATTTATCCTGCAAGCATGATATATTCTCTTGAAACATCAGAGTTATGGCCTCCTGACTCCTGGTTTTTTTAATGGAGAATCACTGGTTTACCCCATATTTTACTATCCCCTCTGCACTCACTTCGGACCCCCTCTTGGCTAGTCAGAGCCCGCCACAGAGATGATGTCATCACCTCACTTGGTCCTTGATGGTAAGAACCTAGAACTTCTGTATATTACATAATGTTAAGATATACTATCATATCCTCCAAAACTATGTTTCCAGCTTGCCTTGAGGTCTTTTTGTTGATTTCAACTTAAAAGATGGAATGTGCAAGAAATGGACGAGTCCTGAACAACCCTAAAGAAGCAATTCTTTTCATCGTCCTGGTCAAGGCTATTTTAATTTCCAGCCAAGACTTTACATGACTAGGAATGTATTGAAACTTTGACTGGCATTACTTGTCTCCTCAGGGACAAAGCTCAGGATTATACCTATGTTGCAATTGTGTTGTGTCTTGATGTTGAATAGAAAAATTTCTGGGAAAGTTCAATTTTGCAACAAGGTGGTGAGGCTGAAGGTCAAAAGGATTGCCTTCTGGGTTGTCAGATTCTCCCCTGCAGGAAGCAGAGATCTTCCAAGAAGATGAACTAGTTTAGTGGACCAACATAAAGAAATAAAAAAAAAAAACAAGCCTTAGAAGCCTTCAGCAACATTTCAGATAATTGGATGGATGCATCAAATCAAGGGAGGGGCTATCCTTCTTTAGAGGGTCATGTTCCTGCAGGCCCTTGCATGGAGGTCCAAGAGTCTTTTTTAAAAAAGAAAAAAAAATAGTTTCTGTACTTCTTCATCTCCCTGAATGTCTTGAGTCCTGGATGTGGAAATTCATTCCTGAAGGACAGTACAGTACTGTACCATGGCTGTCTGCAGCCTGATAAACATGGGTTCTTACAAATTCCCATTTCTCTTAGAATTAGTGGAAAAGATTTTCTTCCCTTTTATATCTGAGCCTCTTATCTCCAAGCCCTACTGAGATCAGACACTATGTCTACAAAAATGTCTATGTAGGGGAGAAGGTTTTTCTCTTGGATCCTTCCCTTAGAGGTGGCAGCCCAGGGGAATCTCTTACCACCAGAACCAACACTTTACTACTGACATATATACATCTCCAGTTTTACATATGGGAGTAGCTGTAACATATGCTATCCTTGAATTAGAACCAGGTTTATCTTTTTTCCTGGTACATATTCTGGGAAAAGTCATTGTCAAAGTAGTTGCTTTTGGTGGTTTAGCAATGCTAGTAGTTCTAAAGTGGGACATGCAGCTGTACCACACTCCTCAGTTAATACCTCAGGTTCTTCTAGACTACCTTATCTTTTTGCACATACCCGACCTCAAAATCCTGGTTTCTAGAACATGCATTTTTCTTTTCAAACACCTCTTCAGACAGATGTTTGCTGAACATCAAACACGTGAACTTTAACAGAGCATTTGTCTTTCTACTTAAAACAGTGCTAGTCAGTCTGGAAAGTCTTACCTGTTCTTCCCGGAAGAACATGTTGCCGTGGATGTGACTGAAGCTGTATGTTTAGAGTTCTCAAACCTTTTTCACAATGTGAATAAGACTAGTAATACTGTTCCCTCATATAAAAGTGCCCCTAATGAACCCCTGTCTCTGGGTTTTGGTATCTGTCTATTTGACCCAGTTTGGGATACAGTTCTCTCTTTTTCTTGCTAGGAGGACTACTTGCTTCTCTGCTGCAACTCAAGTGGGAGCTTACTAAAGTCCAGACAATTTGCTTTTGATAGCTTTTCTGACAGTTTAACCCCTCACTGTCTTCTTATGAAAACAATTTTTTTCATTGCCTTGCCTCCAGAAGGAGAGTTAGTGAATTACATTCTTGTCCATACTCTTTGATGACAACTTCTTATGGGTTAAGGTAAACCTAAACCCTAGATTTCTGGCTATGAATTAAACTATTAAATTTAGAAATATAACTATTATCAACTCTTAAAAGACACTGTCAAAGGAGCTTCATTACTTATTTTAACTTAAGTCCTTATCATCCCACTAAAATGTCCTTTCCAACCTTCAAAATTCATGTTTTTCAGTTTGTTTAAAATTTATAATTAACTTTACAATTTCAAACATATTCATATAACAATGATAAAGAATCACTTCAGAAGTATTTTTTGTCCACTACTTTCACCATAATAATGTGTAAAACTTTTCTATGTTTCAGTACAATGCACTAAAATGTAGAAGAGTAGGTGAAAGTGTCAAGTGAGTTACCATTACTCATTTTACTGTTTACTTTATGTACACCGAAATATTTATTACTTATCAATACAAAGTTTTATCAAATATACTAAATCTTCTAATTATAATCAGTATCATTCATAGGTAATTCTTTATAAGAGCAAAACTATAAAAGTCAGTTAAATTACTAGCCACAGCAGTTAGACATTGCATTGTCAAGGTCACACAAGTGCTGGCAGCGCCATCTCCACTTTGACTAGAATACCTTTTCCTTCCTTATTTTGGTCAACTTTTTATACATAAAGAGTCAGTGTCCATAAAGTCACTCTTGACACAATTCAAAGACAGACCATCACCAAATAATTGAGGATCTTATTTTACCTGGTTCTGTAAACCTAGTGCAAGGCTGTCCAGTCTCCTTACTAGAAAACTCAAGTAAATGAACTCACATAAGCATGGCTGAAGGATGACTGACAGCGGGGATAGATTATCATGCATTGCCACCTCAACCACCACTCAGGCCTGGTGCACTGCCTTGAAATTACATAGAAATTCCATAATTATCTGTTAAGAGGTGTCACACTGATTGCTTAAATATGTCTGGTGTTAAGGGGTTAAGTATCTTAAAGACTTTTTAATTTCTTCTGTTCATATTGAGTGAAGCAATATCTGTACTCAACTGAACTATGAAATCCCTTCTGGTGAGGAATATCACCAAAATATTGTGGATTAAGTAACTTTTCTTTATTGGCCCAACCTGGCACTTTAGAGCACATGATATGAGGAAGTTGGCCTCTACCTTAGCCTTCCTCAGAAACCTTTCTTTGGAAAAAATTAATGAAAAGGCTTTTGGCACTCATCTGCCACTGTTGTCAGACAATAACTCAGTGTAGATGGTGTCTGTCTTCCTTCAGTATTCCTCTTTCAACAGAGACATGTTTAGGTGTGCTCCCAATACATAGTTGAATATGTTCGTTTATACCTTTGAGTTTAGACTTCTCTCCTGAAAGTTTCTCTCTCTACCCTCCCCCCTACTTGTGGGTATGCTTTCATGCTTGTGGGACAGACGGCAAAAGAGAGAAATGTAAGTTTGAAACATCTAAAACAACCTTTTTTTTTTCTGGTCTCTTTTTCCCTTCTATGCCTTCCCCTGTACCTTCTTACAAAAATTTTTTTTCTGTATCAAATGTAACCACTTTCAGGTTGACACCAGCAATCTATAAATTCTGAACTCTGAATTGGACTATCCAGGATGAAGTGATCAATAACATGATTTCCATACCAGTCTCTGATATGCTGAGGTCAGGCTGCTATCTAGTTGGGAGGACAGTGATGGGTGAGGAAAGCCAGTGATTATGGTAAACAACATGGAATATATGGAATTTATATGCAAGATGGCTTTAAACAGATGGAATGTATCCAGAATGAGCCCTAAAAAAGAGAACAAAAGCTCATTAACTGTTATATACTGAAGAAATAACACCAGCTGAAAGATACCTTCTCAGGGAAAGAGTAGAGCAGGGAAAGAATAGAGCAAGGAATAAGTTAAGGATATATGCAACTCTGGATTCATTATTTGAAAACATAGGGATGATAGTGAGCAGTGGGTTATGCAAGATGATCCTACCTTTAGGGTCAGGTGGTAAGTATACCACAATATATTACTGGGATTATGTCTTAAAGGGAGCAGAGTTTTCTCTTTTCCCTTACTCATTGGCTAAATCCTGTTAAAAAGAAAGATGTATATGAGCTTGGATGTTTTGAGATGTACAGTTACCAAACTTCTGGAGATTCATTGTTATCCTGCTTGGGGCTAAAAATGCTTAAACAGTGTTAGTTAAGCATCCCAAGATTGGGTACACAGTCAGATAAAGTTTAAGATGTGAAATAATGTACAGTACACTGTATGCTATAAGAAATCTTGAATATTTTTAGGAAAATAAATTTTTTTTTTTAGGAAAAATATGTTTTCAATTTATTGCTTGGACCTTGCTTGAATGGCTTATTAGAATATGGCTGTAAAATACTAGTTTTATCTCTTTTCAGTGTATCCAGTCATGATATTGTTGCCCTGATGGCACAGATTTCCAGCGTTATTAAATTTGAATTTGAAACATTATCCAAGTAAGTAATTAATCATAATTTTCTATGATGTTTATTCACTGTCATTTATTAGCTTTAATCATGTTATTACATTACTTAAAATTTTCTTATATTCATATACCTCATTACTGCTATATCAACTATTAAAAAAATAGGTATAAAATCAAGGCCAGGTCTTTTTCATCCCAGTAACTCCTCCACAACCCCCTCTAAGCCTTTATTTGCTCCAATGATAGCAAGTATTAATTTCTATTTCAACTTTTTATTTGTTTTTGGTGTTCATCCTATTATTTCTACTGTATTACGCATGCAGGACTGGCAGAATATTGCAAACACTCTGTATTTTTTGTTAGACAAATTACTTTTTTTCTTTTTTTGCATGTGTTATGTCTGAAAATTCTTTGGTTAGGAATGCACCTTCAGATAACGCAAGCATTTTGACAAGAAAACATGCCTCATATGCTATAATGTAGTTCTGCATAACTAAACGTTCTACAGGAATACTTGCACTATAGTGTGAGAAAAACAGAACAACAAATGGGAGCTTCAGTGAAGGGGGGGCAAATGAGGAAAGTGGTAACAGGTAGTGATGAGGTGAAGAAGAAAGGTGAGTATTTTGAAGGACTGTTAAATTTTTTTTTTATCATAGGGCAGCATATGTAAGGTGTTTAAAGATGGAGAGGTATGCAAAGTAACAAAGTGGGTAGGTGAAGAGATAAGAGATTGTGAAATCCTTGCAGAAGATGAAATGTGTCAAAGCAGCTGAAGTGGATAGTACTATGGTTGAATTTCCTTAGAAATAAGATGACTATGTTGTTGCCTGGATAGTTCAGATTTTCAGAGTATATATGGATTATGGTGCAATGCCAGAGGGTTGATGGAATGCATGTATAGTGCCCATGAATAAAGGCAAGTGGGACAATGGTGAGTATTTGAATTACAGAGGTATAAGTCTGTTGAATGTTCTTGGTAAGTTGTATGGCAGAGTAGTGATTGAGAGGGTGGTAGTATGCACAGAGCATCGGACTGGAGAGGAATAATGTGGTTTCAAGAGCGGTAAGGGTTGTGTGGATCAGGCGCTTGCTTGTAGGTCAGGTGTGAGAATGCTTACATTTAAGGATCTGAAATAAGCATAAGATGGGTTGGCAGAGATGTTTTGTGGAAAAGTGTTGCAAATATATCGTGTGGGAGGAAAGCTATTTGAAGCAGTGAGAATTTTATATCAAGAGAGTAAGGCATGTGTGCTAGTAGGTAGAGAGGAGGATGGGTGGTTCCAGGAGAAGGCTGATCTGCTGCAGGGGTATGTGATGTCGCCACTTCTGTTTAATTTATTTATGGATGGGTTGATGAGGGAGGTAAATGCAAGGGCATTGCAGAGAGGGAAAGGTATGTGATCTTTAAAGGGTGAAGAGGCCTGGGAAACAAGTCAGCTGTTGTTTGCTGGTGACACAACACTAGTGTCAGATTTGAGTGAGAAACTGCAGAAGTTTTGTCTTATGCTTGAGAGAGTGTATGAAAAGAGAAAGTTGAGAGTAAACATGAACAGAAACAAGGTTATTAGGTTTAGCACAAAAGACCGGTTAGCTGGGGTGTGAATTTGAATGGAGGAAAATTGGAGGATGTTGAGTGTTCTAAATACCCGGGACTTAGTAGTTAATGGAACCACGGAAGCAAAGATTAATCATAGGATGGATGAGAGGGCGAAGGCTCTGGGAGTACTGAGGAATGCATGGAAAGAGAGTTCATTATCTGGGTGGGCGAAAATGGGTATGTTTGAAGGTATGGTAGTCCCAACGATAGTGTACGGATCTGAGGCATGCACTATCTATGAGCATGTATGGAAGAAGTTGGATATTTTGGGCATGAAGTTTATTGAGGATAATATGTGGTAGAAAGAAGGTATATCAAGTAAGTAAAGATAGATTAATGAAAGAAGTCCAGTAATAAGAATACAGGTGAAAGAGGTGAAGAGGGTGTGCTAAAATGGTCTGGACAAACAGAAAGAATGAGAGAGGAGAGGTTGACAAGGAGAATCTATGGATCAAAAGTGGTGGAATAAGGAGAAGGGGGAGACTAAAGTGGAGATGGAAGGATAGAGTGAAAAAGAATTTGAGTGCTTGGAGGCCTAAGTATGCAAGAAGGTGAAAGGCGTTCATAGGACAGAATGAAGTGGAGCGATGTTGCATACAAGGGTGATGTGTTGTCAATGGACTGAACCACAGCATATCAGATAGCTGGGGGAAACCATGGAAAGGTCTGTGGGGCTGAGTTGTGTATAACGGACTGCAGTTTTGGTATATTATACATGACTGCTAGAGAGAGGATGTGAGCAAGGAAGACCTTTTCTTCATCTGTTCCTGTCATTTCTTCACTAACATGGGAAATGGTGAGAAAGTATGAAAGAATTCACATTCTGTGAAGAGAAGTATGCCTGTACTATTTTTGTATATTTTTCAGCGTCAATTTTAAAACAAAGATTCAAAGTACTTTTGAACTCATCTTAAGAGTCAAAATCTAAGTGAGCGCAGAACAATGAAATCATCCTGTTTTTCAGGGGAGTTGGTGAGATGAAAAACAAGACCTACTTAGACCACTTGATGAGTCATATACTAGGGACAGTCTTAGGTCAGGGTCCACGAGAAGGAAAAAGTCTACAGCAGCATGAGAGAGAATTACCTGCAGTGCAATCAGCAACCAGATTAAATCCTTACCTGCCTCTAATTCCTATCAATCCTCAGAGTTTTGTGTTCTCATACCCAACTTGGCTTATTCTGCAAGATGACGGTGAAGCAAAGGTAATTAGTAACTAAGTGTGATGTAAAATATTGTTGATCCTGAAGGGTTGGAATAATCAGATTAAAACTTTTTGATGTGTGATACATATCAAGAGTTAGTAACACAGTAGCTTTTAGAACAGAGGGATTTTAGCAGATGCCTCTAAGAAGCTGGGTGTACTGTTTAGATGTCGTAACTTTTTCTCTTCTGAACAGCTGCTCCGTTTATACAA
>JAYMFT010032519.1:0-30607 GCA_038088735.1 Panulirus argus
ATATATATATATATATATATATATATATATATATATATATATATATATATATATATATATATATAAAATAAACATCTACTCCCTAGTATATATTACATGTTTACTATGCATTTCCTCTGTATAATATACACTACCCCAGAGGATATGACGATACACATTCTCACCATTGAATAGAGAGTTCCTTTATGTTTGTTATATGAGAAGGAACTTTACAGAAACGGGTTTGCAATCTCATTCTTAAGTACGTATATCTCTACATGTTTTATCGCACGAAGTTAACAACAGGTCAATAGTTAACGACGTGTTTATCGCCCTTATCACCCAAGTTTTTCAACTGAAAAGTCCACCACGAGCATGACTGTAGAAAGACATGCATTATTCATTCAAAGATATTCTGAAGTTTTGAAGCCAACAGACTTATCCTGATGACATGAAGGATGAAGGAAAGAAAGGCAACTCTCGCAGTGAATGTAGACCGCTCTACATTGACGGAGTTAAATTAAGTTGTAATAAAGAACAGGGCAATTGTGGTCCAATAGCGTAAGTGCGCTCCCTCGATTGTTTACATGGCAAAATAGACGTTTTGTGGTGTCTTATCTTTCAAATGTATCAACTTTTAGTACCGGTTGAATTTGTCGATGACCAGGCGCTTCTTGAATGATAAATGATAAAAAAAAAAGAAATTATATGTTGTCTATCTTAATTGTCTCGGTGACGGACGCGTGTCTATATCGCAAAACATTACCGTACTACTGTCATGATGGGTTCAAAATTGGGAGAAATTTTTTGACATTAACAGATTTATCAAAAACTGGTACTGTGGCATTTTAATGTATTCTTTGGTTCATCTTTGTAGGCGTAAGCTTTGTGGAGCTAAGAGCAACTAATAGTGCCATCAGAGAAGTTCACGAAGAACTCGGAGCGTATGTGGTCTCTGTGGAGCTGCAGTTAACAACCACATTCTTGGTCAATGGTGTTACTGTTTATCTGTTGACTGTTGCAGAACAAACATGTACACTGCTATGAATGTATTGTTTATCAGTACTTGCGATCTTACAGCTGCCCATATGAGACAAAAAAAGAGAGATGACCCCCAAGGATAAACAACTTTGGTTAGTCGCACTTTATGAATTAGCTGGGTCAGTGTTGTTTGTGTGTGGGTTTTCTCGTACATCGAACATTATTCAAATATAGGCAATAAGGAGAGTGTACGTTACATGTATGACAGTAACTTGGGGAATGTGAATAATTCACGGGGAGTGTGTATTATTCATATAATAATTTGGGTCGTAAATTATACAAGTAATAATGAATGACTGGGAAGTGGATATTCGAGGAAAGGACATTAAATGTTACAGCGGTAATACATCATTGATCAGAGGGATCATAGGAAAATGTAATTCCAAGTGAAACGCATGACTGGACGGAGGGGGCACATTACTGGTAAGGAAAGAGGTTGAAAATGTAATAATCTGTCCGGCAACATATCAAGGAACTCTTTGAAGCTGGTCGCTAAACCCACATAACTTCATAAGATCAAGAGAGAGAGAGAGAGAGATAGGGATTGAAAGCCATTATAATTAGGAATGAGCTAATGAACTCGTTTGATCAAGCTGCGTGCCACAGTGGCTGAAGCTATAAAGTATGCGAATCCCACAATGTCTCAACCATAAGCATCGTAAACCCCAAAAATAATTCTTAAAGGTGAACGAATAGGTAACATCTAATATGTATTAAACTTTATGAAATACGAAAAATATCACTTTTCTATCCTAAGGACTCGACTTTCCTGTGTAATACAATTTCACAAACATTTTTCGCGCTGGGAGACGTAGCCTTTGGTCTCGGCTCATAACATATGCTCCTCGGAGAAGCTTCTTCAAACACGTGAGCAAAATACAGCCAGGGTTGTACTCTGCACAGTGCAACAAGTTAAATGTTCTTAAGTGTGTCTTCTGTACTTTACACAAAGTTCAAAGCAACTTAAGTTGTCTTTGACTCTCCTTACACACACTGCTCTCGGCCCCCTTTGCGAGGTGCAGTTATTCTCTACAACTTTATTCTGGTAAATTGGGAATGCCCGTCATGGGCATGGATTTGACGTGGTTCTGTCAACACTCGAAGCATTGTCTCTTACATCAACAGCTCTGGTAACATTTCACATCTCTATTTCAAGATGAAATGAAATGTTGCGTTTCATATACTTTGAGAAACACAGATGACCGGTGTTTTTTTCATTGTTATTATATCATTATCACCACAGCTACACCATCATCATTACGATTATCATTCGATGTCACTATCATTAATTCTACTGCCGACAAACGACCCAGGAGAGACTCACACTTCGCGCAGTCCTGCACTCGAACTCGAGCTGGCTTTCTTTCACAGACCCGATCCTCAGAGCTAGTTCTTGTCTCTGGTACGGGTCGGATTCGCTCGTGTTGCTTGCGATTGTTGCAGACTCCTTTACACGAGGGAATTTGCGTTGATCTTTCTTCTGTTGTTGATGCATCTCTCTGGCCCTCAGCGAAGATCATCCGTAACGATTGCAGCTTCAGCTCGCCCACTTCCTATTGTCCATCCTGACATCCACATAGCTGTCTCTCCTACTGATAAAGCCGCACCCTTCAGAACGGTCTTTTCCTCTCATTCCACAGAATTTCAGGGCTGGCTGCTTGTTGGATCCCGGAGGTGGCTGCAATATGTCGCCGCAGGAATCATGACCTCCGGCACCAATCCTGTGGCGTCCTGCGCCATTTACCCACGGGATATAAATCTCTCTCTCTGTACTCGGTCTTAGTCTATTTTGTGGAGATCATCCCCGCCTGTAAAAATCGCTCCAATGATATATATTTCTAAGTCATCGCCGATTATGCTGTATTCATGAATTATAAATTTTTTCCAATTTTCGAGCAATAATGAAGAGAGACTTGGCTCTTTCTCTTTCAGTGTGTATGAAGGTACTTGCCATAGCAATGGCCGTTGTAGGATATGATCATCCTTTGGGGCTTGTTACACTGTGTGCTCACAGGAGGGGCATACACCTCCAGCCGTGCCAGTCCTATATACATTTGGGGTTCCTGCTAACAGATTGTGAACCCAGTCTTCCATAAAAAGCGGTTCACGAACATATTTTTCCCCTGAAATATTATCATCTCTTCTTTCCCGCTACCTTGCCGACCAAACTCTCCTATGACGTATAACATCCAAGTCATTCTGTGTTAGTTGGAGAACCTCGTACTCGCTGCGAGAGCAGGAAGTCCCACTGGCGTAATTAGAGCAAGATTGGGGACGGGAAGACCTAGAAGTGTAGTTCGAGGTTTGAGAACTGGAAATCTATTATTGAAGCTCTGCTCTTTTATATGAAGAAAGTCTTCTGATATTAGGTTCGCATAAAATCACCAGTTCTTAAGGTCATGAGAAGAACTCGTCTAGGACATGAAATTGCATAGGTCAGGTCATGGAATGGCTTCGGTCATGTCATGACACAATTTGCTATCTCTCTACTTCCTCTGGTAACAGATCTTTCCGTCCTGCAGGCTGAGGCCCACCGCTGGGTCCGCTCACGCTCCTACTTAGCTTTTCTCTCCTGGACCTTGACGAACCGAGTCTTCCTTGTCTGATGCTTATCCTTGGTCGGCCTAGGGGTGCGACGGTTTCCGTGACCTTCAAAGACTAGAGCGACATCTTGTTCATGACAGTGTTACAATGGCTGACGTAAAATGCTGCGTCAGGCACGTTTGGCCGGCTTTGCCGTCGAGGCTCAGAATAATGACGTCTTTATATGCAAATCAAGCAGCAACCTGGTCATCGTCTCTCTCTCTCTCTCTCTCTCTCTCTCTCTCTCTCTCTCTCTCTCTCTCTCTCTCTCTCAGTAGTACACTTCTCTTATGGTTTCTGAAGGTCTTCAGTTCCGCCTTTGAAGAACACCAACACATGGAGGAACCTTTCCCACGTGTCTTCATCTCTTCGTCATTCTGGAAGTGTTCTCCGCTCGGATACCTTTTCGTTCTAGGAAATGCGATGAAATTGCTGTCTGCTGGGTTAGGTGGGGACTGAGGTTCTCGATGTAGCAGTGTTTGACATTGGTCTTTGTATCATAGGCTCGTAAAGTAATCTTCTTATACCCTGTGATTCATAAGTGACTCTCCTTTTGCCATGTGCTTCATTATTAACTCCCATTAATGATCCAAGAGTCATTAATGACTAATCTTATACTCTATGAGTCTGATATGGCTCGCCATACAGCCAGTAATTCATAATTGAATACGATTATCTCATGTATCGCATAAACGTGGTCCCGTCATCTGTCTGTAAACACGACGAGGATGTTGCTAGACGTCCGATGACTAACCCCCTCACACATTTGCCAGTAATTCTCCTATTTCCACGGGCAGGATAGAAGCTGCTGGGTGCTGGGGTCATCTGTTTTCGGGAAAATATGTTAGTGTTGAGGTGGAAGGTTTTGTCGGTAATATTAGGGATATAAAGAGGAAAAGTGGCAGGGGTTAGTGACTGTACCTCCGAAAAATGTCATTCTGACATTCTACGACGAAACACAAGTTTGTTGTTGTTGTCGAAGCGTCTTTTCCGGCAACCCATCCATCTACAGGAGTGGGCAGACAGGGGTCCGACGGGTTCGAATCTCCTAGTGCCTCATATTTCAGCCTTAATTCACTTTATAGTGTGACTTATGACTTGACTCTTACTCTGTGACTCATGACTGACTTGGTTAGTCTTGGCTGCTGCTTCTGGTATTCCGTGATCCGCCGGTATATTTTCCATAAGAACTAATCATGCGTAAATATGCGTCCATCAGTTCCGCTATCAAAGATAAGAAGAAATCAATACTGGATCCTCTCTCTCTCTCTCTCTCTCTCTCTCTCTCTCTCTCTCTCTCTCTCTCTCCTCTCTTTCGTTTCTCATTCCTTCGCTTTTCACAACATACCTCTCCTGTCCTACAGTTTCTTTCCCCTACCTTCTCTTCTCGTAAGTTCTCTCCCTCTCATATTCCCTTTCCTTCACATTTTCTGTCTCGTATTTTCTCTTCCACAATTATCTTGATTATCTTCCTCTCCTCCTGCCCCTCCCATGCTCTCGTCCCTCCCAGTAGCAGCAGCTATGCCATCCACCCCCACTAAAGGCGAAGGCCTGACGCTAAGACCTCGTGAGAGCGTGTCTGTCCACCAGCCAGTGGGCCAGCCAGAGAGGCCGAGGTGGCGGTTACTGACCGCTTCAGGAGCCTCTCTTCACGTCGGGTCGTCTGGGAGCAGTTCAGTTTCTCGTGCACTGATGGCGCTGACTTCTTGCCTCTTAATGAGTTCTGATGAGCTCTTTTATCTTGATTATGTGAGGGTCTTCACTTTGTTTTGTCTTTTGGGGCATCATTTAATACTGATTATTCATTCATTATGATATTTCCTCTTCTTGATTTTCTGAATGTTCTTGTGATCCGATAATGTCGCCAGCTTAAGTCTCATGATGAAGTTGCAACCAGGGTGATGAGGAGACGGGTTGTTTGATGCGAAAACAATATGCAAATGACTTTTCTAAACTCTTGGACTCGTCGTAATCAAAGACGCTGGACAGTTCATTGTCGCAATTTCCCTAACGTAAGCCTTATTGAAAATCGTTAAAATTACTTTGAACAGTTATCATGTCTTGTTTACTAACAGAAGAATATATGTGGATTTGTATATTGGGTCAAGGTTGCATTGAATTAATTTCTTGTTAATTGAGTGACTTTCTGATATGTTTCCATTCACAATTTGCTATTGACCCTGCAACTACACCAGGCCATTTGCATATCGACAGTGATTTTGTTTTTCGTTTTTCTTTTTTTTTTTTTGATATTTGTTACATTTTCGGTAAAAAACATTTCACAACTCTACCGGTAAAGTTGCGAGTGAAATAACATTGTTGTCCTACAAAAAACACCGTTATAACGGTAACGTACAAGATCGTACATGGAAAACATTTTCACTGCAAACAAAGAAACAAACACATACGTTAACTCTGAACCAGTGTTTCCCGCTGTGGGAACCCACATACATGTATACTTAGGCATATCAAAGTCAAATAAATTTTTCCTGAACACATCAAAGCATGCTGTAAATACACTTGCATACACTGAAATTACTTTTTCCAGACGAGTAGAGTTGGTGAATTTGTAAACAGAGTATATAAGATAACATTTGCATATTGAAAATTGATTATATGCAAATGTGCCATAGGAGTGAATGCTCATGTAATATCATCTACCTATTCATTCTCTAATTGGATATGTCAGGGATAATAATTTATTCAAAATCTTTTGGTTGTTGGAATTTTACAGTTATATTAGCTTTTATGCTCCCAGCAACAGTACCTTTCTTAATTAGGAAGTTGTATTAACTGCATCATTTTTACGTGTTTGGCAAAATTATCTGTTAAAGTCGAATTTGGAGTTTGGGTTTACATTCCACCGATGTGTTGTGTTGGCCTGTGATGTGAATATTTCATTGTACGTCGGGAGAAGAGGAGTTTACTGGCTTCATGGCCAGTGTTGTGGTTTTGAAAATGTTGTGGTTTGTTCTTCGTCTTGTAGTATGAGCTGACTTATGCTTCATGAGTGAAGAGTTGAAGAGAAATATATCGAGGCAAAAGGAGAAAAAGAAAAAAAAATACTACGAGTGATCACAACGAGATTCTGCCGTAAGGCAGGGCTTCCGCGTAGAGAGAGAGAGAGAGAGAGAGAAAGAGAGAGAGAGAGAGAAATATGTATATGACACAGATACATTCACAGAGTTCTCCGGCGATCATATGTATCACATTACTTACCAAGACAACCTCTGACAAGTCTTCATCTTTGGGTTACGTACCTGTGAACATAGGAAAAGGATTTTATTAGTCTGGCTGGTGAGAATGTGCTCTCTCTCTCTCTCTCTCTCTCTCTCTCTCTCTCAACATCTTCCCCAGTCTAACAATATTTCGTGCTGCCAGCAATGCCGCAGAACCAGTCGTTTGTGGATTGCTACTGCTGCGCGTAACAGGTGCGCTGAACGTTAACTGCTGGTGTGGCAGTGATCTGCCTCTGATAGAGAGGTCCAAATGATCAGCCTTTCACCCATAACGAGGTGCAGCGACCAGCCTGCCACCCACACAACATAGCAGCTCCTCCTCAATAAATCAAGGTTATGGCATCGTCTTCCTCTGGAACCTCAAGCCTCCGACCACAATCACGTTCATCCTGAGCTGCTTTGTACCCTGGCCCATCCGTGCCCCCTGCTTCTCCCTCCTTTTACTCCCTCTCCCTCTCTCCCTCTCTCTTCGTCTCCTTACCCTCCCGAAGCTCTCACATCACAGGCATTCCCCGTGTACGACACCACCGGGCGACCTCCACGGTAAGAGAGAGGAAAGCAATTATCATCCCGAGTGAACGTATATTTAACGCCAAGAAATAAAACTTGGCCGCCTGCAGGAGGTTTTAGATAAATTGAATCAGAAGTTTCCCCTCTCGGGCATGTCTTGCCTCACCCGGCTTACGACCGTTGCCATAGCAACCACGACGACCCCACACTCCTGCCTACCTTATGCTGCTACTGGAGTTTCTGGCGTTTGAGGCGAGGAAGCTCTTTCTGTTGGGGTTCCTGCTGAAGCTGCTGACGAAGCCGTGTTATTGTTGCTGGGGATACTGGAGCTCCTGCCGAGCCTCTTCCGCCCTCTCTTGCTACTGAAGTTGTCTCTGTTGCAACCAGTGGTGTTACTGTTCCTGTTCCTGCTGGATCTCGTGGGGTTTCTGCTGTTGCTGTTACTGATACTGCTGCTTGGGCTGACTCCTCGCTGGTCGCTGCGTTGCTATCCCTAACCTCACACTTGGTTCAACAGCCGATTTGTTTTATGTCATCGCTTCACGTGTGTGATTTTGCTTCTGTTATTGCAGTACCCTGCCACTGTTACTGTGGTAGCCTCGTTGTTCTATACTGTCTGTGACTCGTGTGTGTTCAGGTCCGATGTATTGGTACTGGAGTTCGAATCCCTTTGTTGACACGTTATCTCGCCTGCCATGCTTGTTCCGACAGTTCGTTTTGGCTTTGTTAAGGTAGCTAGGTGCTTAGCTTACCCACATTTTTTTCTATTTTTTTGATCTTTGTGTCTCACAGTATATGTTTTTGCGATAAAGTTTGTGTTGTTGAATGAACTGTGTTGTGAAGCCCGTGTCGTTATGACCAGATTGAATCAACTGGAGCTTCCCGCCTCACTAGAACACGTTCGAGTCATTGAGACGTGGCTCTATCACGCTTCGCTGCTCAGGATTCAGTGAATCTGGCGTTCCGGACCCAGATATAATGGTCAAAGCTTCACTCTCACGGACTTAGCACCACCATTGTTACTGATCTCCAGTGACCTGGAGACAGTTAGTTCTCTGTAATGCTCTTAAGGCGTTACAACGGGCATTTTTTTTAATTTTTTTGCAAATATTCTTGATTCGTCTGGGCAGCGATATTTAAATCTCTGGCAGATCGAAAACTGCACGTAACTCTCGACCAGAAAATAAAGCTTGGTTGGAAATGGAATAAAAGAGTGAAGCAGCGAAGGTAAATGGAAGGGAACTTTCCCTCCTGCCGTATAGCCTCTAGGATATGACCCTCACAATTCACCGAAGAGCATCGTTTAAAAGGTCCTGATGGAAAGGGAGAAGCGGAAGGGCCTACAGAAACCCAGCAAAGGGGAACTTAAGGTACTTGTTCGAGTGCGTCTTAACGTAAGTCAATAATTGTACAGCTGGAGGCTGCGTGGGGGCACAAAAGACCGAGTGGAAGTTCACGTGAAATGTTAGAGGGACGAGGATGAAGCAGAGGATATCCTGCCAGAGCAAAAGGACGATATGGCCCATAGACCATAGCTGTCTGTCTGACCTTTGCTGTCTGTAGGAATTATGGAGGACAAGTAGCCCCTCCGAGGAAATTTTTAGATTTAGATGGTAGAGAGAGAGAGAGAGAGAGAGAGGGAGGGGGAGGGGGGAGGGGACACTAGGCCAAGAGCGGAGAGGATTGGGGTGGCGGAGGTGACCTTGCTGGCTTAACACATCCACTTCAAGATCCTCCTGATACACTACCACGGTAAAAATTCCAAATAGAGAGCCAGAATATTTCGCCCCGAGAGTGTTGCAACACAATCCTATAATTCCTCGCCTCAAGACCGTTTTAATACACTCCCGCAATCCCTCACTCCATCGTGCGTGAACATACAGCCTTTGGCTTGGCGGATTAAGCCTCAACCTCGTCCAGTGCACCCCAGCGATTGTCGGATTTGTCACACTGGGTCCCATACTGAGAGTGAATTACTTGGTGCAAGGGGGAGTGGGTCGGGGAGAGTGGGCCAGGGAAAGGAACTTGCAGGAAAAGTGTACATGGTGAACGGACTCGATGGGATGATTTCCTACAAGTAATAAAGTTTTGTAATGAAGATGATACCTGGGAAGGGAAGACGTCTGTGCGAATACTAGTTATCTGGGGATACCTGCTGCATGGGTCACCTCCCCAGCATACCTCTTGTGGTATACATCCACCACCAGCGTCACACCTACCTTGCTCCTGCTCTTCCCGCTACGTCAGGAATTACTCTGGGTTTTGTGTTTTAAATCAGGTGACGTAAATTTACATTTCAATAGTTTACTTAACGGTAGTAGTTTACAGAATGGAGATGATAGTTTACGGAGAGGATACTCCTTTAATGGGAATTTACAATGAGGGAGTATCTGATGCTCAGTTTACCGTGTGGGAATTATAATGGAGGGAAAATTACATCATGGTATTTCTCGTAGCTGGAAGTTGTGGCGGAGAATTTGCCAACATACCATTGAACTTTACTGGCCAGCAGCATACACTCCCGAGATTCATAGTCTTGGGCATTTACGGAACAGCTTAGGACACAACCTGCTCACCTCGTCTCGCGTAATTTATTTCTGTTGAAATCGTTTTGAACTTAATATTACGTCGGTGCCTCGGTGATAATTTATATACTGACTCTATATCGTCAGAATTTTTTTTGGTGCCGCATTATTCACCACCTCTATGTATTCCATTTGTGATAATTAAGTACTGCTCTAAATGAATAAAGATAAAATGAATTTGAGATTCTTCGAAGACTGATCCTCCCATTGAGACGATGAGGTTAGTTGCTGTGAATTTCAAAGACTCAGATGACACTGCCCTGATGAATATGATTAAGGACACTCCGGAGAAGACGAGTCCACTAGGAGGCTCGTTAAGATTAAAGTGATACGCATGTTTCTGCGAGTAAGAATCGGATGTTTCGCTTGTGAATGTATCTTTAACTTTTCTTACGGGGGTCTACTTCGATCCCACCAGCTGGACGAGTTACTTCAAAAACATTCACTAACGAATGAGTTACTAACTAGAACGAGCTAGTAACTAACTGAACAAGATTAGTAGACTTTAACTGGGATGGAAAATATTTGTATTTAGTTTAGATGATTATGTGAAGAATAGCTGGAAATATATGAAGCAAATGTGAAGGAAACATATCGATGAAATTTGTCAGTAATGTGACGGTCAGTTACCAACTGATTCCTTCCTTAGCATATATGGGGCCCTGGAGCCACCCGTCTCCAGTCCTTCCTGGACCCAGGGCCATCAACACTACACAGTCTCCCTGAGCACAGATGAAGGCGCCATCTTCCGTCCTCCTTACTCCCTATACGGCCATCTACTCCCTTCTTTCCTGTGAGTAATGGTTAACCTATGGCGACCATTCCCCCTTACAGTAGAATAAATATGTCCTCCAGACTGCCATGGAAAACACACGATCGTGCATTACAGCCTTCTTGACCGGTTCTTGCACACAGGCCGAAGAAGTTTTGTCTGGAGTGAACGAGCCGTTGCACCAGTGTTCCAGATGCCTTTGCTAACGCCGGTTTTGCTCTGGAACGTAGAAAATGTGTAGTCCAGTTGCTCCAGACCCCTGCTTTAATTCCTCCAAAGAGTTGCAGAAGTTTCTCTCTGGAAATTGGAAAACAGAGGCTCGTGTTACTACACCTCGCCTTGCCTCCTCAGGAGGCAGTGTTGCAATCTCCCTTCTTCGGTCATCCGCAGGCAGTGTTGCAGTCTTCCTCTTTCTTGCCTTAAGAGGGAAGCGTTGCAGTTTCTCTCCTCGGTTCCTCAGACAGCAGTGTTTCAGACTCCCGCCCTAATTTCATCAGTCATGCTGAAGAAGTCTCGGTCTGGAAGCCGTGCAAGAGACTCCCATGGTTTGCTCCTCAGGCATAGTGCCGTAAAAACGGCTGGAAATACTGTACAGCTGAAAACGGCGAAGGAACGAGCGGCAGTGTCTCCTTTGCTTTGGAGTCTAGTCTTAGGAATACCCGATTGGGGAAAGGGCTCTGCTTCGAGGATAGTTTAGTCAGGGTGATCAGCAGCCGGTACCTTAATGACAATCACGCGAGTCATAGCCTGGGATCTCTCTTATAACATGTTTAGACCAAACAATCCACATCCTCGAGTGTAGTAGTTAGAGCTGATGAAATGGTATCCTGCAGGTCCTCCTCATGTGGCCTGGGGTGATTGAGGTTCTCTTGTTCTGCAGTGTCTCTAACAGGTTCTGGTTGGGAGAGTTGACCATTCTACTGGATAGTGTATACCAGTTGGAGCCGATATCTCGTATACATGATTGCTGTTTTCTTTTTCATGGAAAAATTAAACGAAAGAAAATAGAATGCGGAGCAGTGCCGTTATTGAAAGAGGAGTAATTACATAGAGAATTAGATATTTCCATATCTGTGGATATATTTCGAAGATATTTCTCTGTCTCAATCTTTCTCTCTCCATCTATCTCTCCGATTGTTTCTCCATTCACTTATCCCTCGTTTTATTTCTATATATCTCTCTCCATCTCTTACTCTGTCTTCTCCTCTTCCCAGCTCTCGTGGTCTCCTTCCCCGAGCTCACCCCTCGGGCTGTCCACGGCAGATGACGGACAATTTCAGCGGCACAATTTTCCCCATCACGTCGCACTGCTCGGGAAAACTCAGAGTAAGAATATCCTGGGCGCTACGCCGATTTCTCCTCGCTGGTAGTGAGTGTCAGGCTGGCATCCTTGGGTCTCCTTGTCGCTCTCGTGGAATATTCGTCAAGGATATTACTATCTTCGGGATATTTACACCAAGCCACGTAAGAGGAGAATGAAAGATGTAGGTCTCGAGCTGCCTCCTCCAGACTTACGGAAGAGCACTCGATGATCAGCAACACATCCGGGCTACTTCCTGCTGCACAAGGCTGTTTACCTCCCGACTCGTCTCTCACTCCTACGTTAGGCCTCTGTCCCCCTCCTCCGCCTCCTTCGTCCTCAAACACCCCGAAGTTTAAGACTTTCTTGGGGAAGAGGCCAGATGTGATTAGTATTCCAGTCGTCATACATATGTCATGGATATTTGTGTGACGTCGTGCGTATCCATGATCATACGGCTGAAGACACAACGTTAGATCGTTGCTCTCCACTTAAGACTGACTGAGAGACTAGTACCTCCAGAGGCAGGACAGTCTTCGTGCGTTCCTCACGACCAACAGAATCTGAACCTTTAGTGTTGGACATTAACCCCCTGAGTACGACTGTACGACCCTTGGGCACGACAACACGACCCTTGAGCATGACGGGCCACCCTTGGATATCATGGCATGCCCTTTCAACTAACTATTAAAGGTCAGGCCGAAGTCCAGGCCATCAGACTACCCGAGGATCGTCGTTATCAAGGAGAGGAAGTGGGATGAAGCTCAGAGTTAATCCGTTTGATTTCATTCCAGGGAGAGTCTTGGGTCATTACCGCCTCCATCTAGGCAACCGTTTTCATTGTGCCAGATCTTGCTTGCGTACAACTAGTTAGGTTCTTTCATCCCGATCGTTCCATTTCATTTTTTCATTCGCACGCTAGAGAGATCCTGAGCCCTCTCCACAAAGGATTCTGGTTAACATCACTGTACTATGAAATGTTTTCACGTGGTCGAATTAGCCCAGAGTGATATTCCACACATTGCTTATCATTTCTGAAACGCCAACACTGGAAAGGTTTATATTGATCTCGTATCTCATGTTATGAGGCACTGCATGTAAGCTTCTGGGGTGATATTCACCGGAGGCAGGCGCTGGCTCTCTCTCTCTCTCTCTCTCTCTCTCTCTCTCTAGCAGGTAGTAGGTGGTAGGCGGCTATCGACCACGTAGGTACCGCTGGTACTACCCGCCTGGGTATCGAGAGGCTTAACGACGGCTGAGCAGTGAGCCAACACTTCAAATGGTTGTCTAGTTTCACTCCTTTGACCCAGGTAGAAGCTGTCCTTTACGTCTGTCTCATCCACACTTGGCCTGACGACATTGTCCCCAAACAATCTCTCCTTCATAACACAGCACTCGACAACACGGCAATTCAGGACCGGAACACTCGAGGACTTTTTCACTACATCCTTCCACGTCCTTAGTTTTCCTCTTATCCTCGTTCCTTCCACTTCCACTATGTATACCCGCTCTCTCCTCTCTCATCTTCGCCAGTGTTCAAACCATTTCAGCACACCAGTTTCAGATCTCTCATACATACTGCTCTTAGTACCACACCTCACTCTTGCCCTATCATTGCTTATTCAGTCAACCAGTCTCTCACCACGTACCGTCCCAAGACAGATAATACATTTGTAACATTTGCATTCACTTCAATCACCTCCCCATCCATAAACAAATTACACAGCCATGGTGACCTCGCACACCCCTACCGCAGACCCACCTTTACCTGACACAACTCTCCCTCCTCTCTACCTACTGTCACACATACCATAATATCTTAACAAACTATTCCCTACTTCAAAAACTTTACACCCACATCACACGGTCGTATTACCTTCCACAGATCGTCTCTGCCAACCGTCTGATACTCTTTCTCTAGATCTGTGAACGTTACATACAAATCCAGCTTCTCGAAGTATATATATATAATACTTTCTCGCATATTTCCCTGGCTATGTATCAGTTCACACAGGCATTATGACATGATTGCCAATGCCTTAATTACATGAGTCAGTTCATATTAAAGGATAAGCTTCAGTTCTGATGGAAAACCGTTTAGCTTTTAAACATAATCTCTTCTTTGGCTGCCTGAGTGATGGGATATAGTAACACTGCAATTAAACTAATGGTTCGCCCACTAATGGTGAGTGTTATGATACATTAGCCTCCAGTTTAGTCCTTAGGCCAGACCAGCGTCCACGGTAATGGCAACACCTAACACAACCAAGTTTTTATCGGGAAATACCAAACTACTTGTTTATTTGTGATTACAAAGCTGTGTATTTCTCTGTTAGAATGTGGACATATTGAGAGAGAGTAGAAAATGATCATATAATGCGCTCTCTCTCTCTCTCTCTCTTTATATATATATATATATATATAATATGTCTATCTTTATCTACTTCTATCTATCTATCTATATCTCTACACATTGAGTAGATGCCTAAGTTATCTTGGTTCGAGAACACAAAACTTTTCCGAGCTGGAAATTCGCATTTTTTCTCCATCCATCTGGGTTTAGGAAAAAACACGTATTACTCGTAATTTAAAAATGCGTTTCACTCTTCCAAAAACAGGGGACGTAAAGGAATCATTAGCATGTATTACCATATCAAAAAGTTCCATACTCTGCTGCGCCAGTGGCACCCCAGAGATATAAAATGTCCCAACTCTAACCCCAGCCTCTCCCGTCGAATGAAAAAGATCCGAATAGTTAAGGCGAATATACGGGAGTAGAAGGTCGGACTCTAGAGGGGTCTTAATGAAGCTGGAAGGAAAGGTATGGAAGAAGTGAGGAAGAGACTGGAGAAGAGAAAAGGTTATCTTGCAAGACGAAAATGAAAAGGTTGTACGATGATGATTAAGAGGTTTGAAATGGATGATAATGAGAGTATGGTAGACCAGAGAGACTGTACTGAAGGAAGAATATTAGGGATCTGTTGGAAAGGAAGAAAAATTTGCAGTTGGAAAGTGCTATGATCAAAAGGATGAATGGAAGTCTTGGAGAAGAGAGATTGAAGGACGTGAGAGATACAGACGTGGAATGTGTACGTTGGTGCTCTGAAGAGACTATGGGGAAACGGCTGGAAGAGTGAAGGTCTTAAAACTGCAGCTGAATTCACTGAAGTCGGGATGAAAGAATGCCTGATATGAAGGACCATATTGGAAAAAATATGCTGTGATATGTAACATCAAGCAAAGCGATTCTATCGGCCTATCTTGAGACAAGAAAATTTATCAGAATTGCCACGTCGGGCGTCGCATCGGAGAGGCGCAAATATTTCCTTGTCACGTGGACTGTATCGCGAAGAATCTATAATTACCGACTTATTTTTAGTTCCGTGCGATGGTTGCGAGGGCAAGCAATGCGGCCTGGGAGTGGCGATGACGGCAGAGGAGAACTGATGATGCGGATGATAAGGGAGCGTGAGCCTCGCGCGGCTGAAGGCGACTGGTGGGATGAGACCTCGAGGTTGACCTTGGCAGGTGTGAGTGATGAGTGTGGAGGACCAGACGGTGGTGAAGGTGCGAGTAAAGACAAAGGAGAATAACAGGTTGAGAGAGAATTATCGTTAGGAGAGGCGGAGGAAGATGCATGGATTGGAAACATAAGAATGGAAAGTATGAAGGGAGATTACAAGTGGGTTTGAGAAGCACGGAAGGGGGTGAGGGAGACTGACAGGTCAGACGATAGGGTCAGTGAGTCTCCAGTGAGGGAGGGTGATTGGGAGGTATGAGGAAGATGACCAACCATGCTAAGGAGATGAGGGGACGACAGAAAAGGGTGGTGAAGGAAGAAAAGAAAAGACAGGTAAAGACGATGTGAGGGAGGAGCAGAAACCAGGGAGAGACAAGACAGGGAGTTTGGTAATAACAGGGAGGTTTCGGAGGGAGGGAAGGAGTAGTATGACCCGTCCTGAGCAGGTCTTTCCGCCATAATTAAGGCTCACGAGTCTCCAGATTTGGTCGGATCCTCAGGTCACCAGCAGGTTGTGGAAACTCACGCGGACATCTCTACAAACACTTTGGCAGAGTACTGGAAGGCAGGGAGTCATTTGCACCTGACGAGCGGAAATTAATTTGGTTCTTTCTTCTTTCTGAAGAACCGATAATTAGGAAGGCAGTTGAAACGCAGAGATATATAGAGGGAGGATTGGAAAAGGTAATGGTAGGCTGAAGGAAAGCTCGGGGAATTGGGCAGTAATTGTGGACCAAGGGGAAAGGATTAACGAAAGATACGGACGGGGGTGGTGGACGTGAGAGTGAGTAATGACTCGATACAAGCCACAGGAAAGCGTACCAAAGTTAGGGTAACTGGCGCCATCACTGTGATGAACTGGAGTTCCACGGGGTAGAGAAGGGGGTGCGGAAGGGAGAGAAACAGAGTAAGACGGGTCAGGAGGAGGGGATGTTTGTGTGTGAGGAGAAAGGAAGAGAGAGAGAGAAGAAAACACGCGAACGAGGAGAGAGAAACGAGATCTAGGCACAAAAGGGAAAAATTCTGTTTTCTGTCTAAACAACAAAAATCTCGCTGCCATCGTTTTCAGAAAATAACGTAAGATATGAGGAAGAAGGAGCGATGGAGCCGAGTGCCGAGTATGAGGGAGGAAGGCACTGCGATGACTGGTATGGTGACGGGGGAAAAATAAAAGAAAAATCTCACCGTGTGATCTGTGAAAAAAATATTTGGAGGTTTTGAGCCATGAGAGAATATGATGCATTATCAGGTCCACGGGTGCAGAAAATTTGTTTTAATCGAAATCAAAACTTTTGTCTTTAACAATGATTTTCTTTGAGAGGAGATGCATCAGTTTCTTTTTGTCCTGCAACCGCCAAGGGAATATATAACTATGCCAACGAAGGAAGTAGTTAGAGTATAACCATCACAATCATGTGGACAATAACAATCTGTATACATGAAGTTGTTGCTGGTTATTTCCTGCACTGCAAGAATAGATTAGGTCAGTACAAACGACTCGTTTTGAAGTTGATGACAGACATGACCTATAACTACAGATGTTTTTGCCTAGAATATCAGTAAAGTGTCAGCATTAACATCCTCAGTAGGGGGTACGTGTGACTAGGGGAGTGGGGGGGGGGGACGTGGCCTTACACATAGGGGTCAGGTTTATGTTAATTTTTCCATCTCTTTCTTGCTGTTCGTCACTTTTTTTACTCTGCTAATGTCTACATCTCTCTTCTTCTTTACCTACCTTCCTGACCACCTTTACATCTAATCTATCTTTCTACATCTATTATCATTTTAGATAATTCTTCCTCCTCAGCAGGTACCCCTGTCCAATGCCATCCTCCTCACACTCTACGAGAGAGAAAAAGAAAAAAATGTTGAGCTGAAGAGAAGATCCATAAGCCCAACACAGTTTCCCTGGACCTTCCACTCATTCCCGAAGCCTTAACATTTCTCCAGTAAACAGCACACGTTCCTATAGGACTCGCCGTTGCACTTAGCCTTCCCGTCCATCGAGGTCTTTCGGACGATACTTTTACGTAAATTGTAAAGCTTTTACTTCACTTTTACGTAAATTGTAAAGCTTTTACTTCACTTGAGAGGTCCTGCCTTCTGGCAGCCGATGCTCCATAGTTTGTGTTGATTTGTCGGACAAAATACCTTTATTCTCTGTTTTCTAAAGACTGTTTGTCTTCGGCTTACAAGGTTTCAATCGAGTCCATCAGAAATACAAATAAAAATACATCCATTTTTTTCTTATCCTTCGTATTGCTGTGGTTTCTAATTTTGTAAGAAAACTCA
This sequence comes from Panulirus argus, assembly GCA_038088735.1. NCBI lineage: Eukaryota > Metazoa > Arthropoda > Malacostraca > Decapoda > Palinuridae > Panulirus > Panulirus argus. The sequence continues at coordinate 17,822 of JAYMFT010032519.1, forward strand.
GCAGGTTGATTCAGTTTTTATTGGACTATCCAGTAACAGGAATATGGAAAAAGATGACTGTTAGATTTTCTGCTTTTGATTAGATTTTCTAAGGAATATGAGTCTGGAAGCTGTTGATTGATTCGTCCTAAGGTATTGTGAAGAGCCGGTTAATGATGGTCGCAGGCCGTGGGTGGCACGGGTTAGGCGACGTCGCGTTACGTGAGGCAGAGGGCGTCACGTTACGGGAGAAAGGAGGCAGAGGGCGTCACGTTACAGGGGGACGTCACGTCATGGGTGGCGAAGGTAGGCGATCCTATCCAGGGAGAGGATGGATAGGGAGGGATGGTGGATGGACAGAAAGATGGTAAGGTTGTTAGATGACATATAGGAACAGATAGATAGATAGATAGATAGATGGAAACTAGACAAAGACATTGAAAGATAAATGAAATGATAGATGGCTAGACACACACCCAGATAGACAGATAGATAGATAGATAGAAAGATGGCTAGACAGAGTTTTGATAGATAGATAAATGAATAGATAAATGGATGGATAGATGTATACCTAGGTATATAGATGAACAGATAGGGTACTAGATAGGTAGATGCATTGTGTTTGATGAAAATGGTGATGATTGTGTGTGTGATTATGAGACTGTGAATTAGAAACATTAACTCACTCAAGCTGACAGACAGTGAGGGGAAACAAACAAACAAACAAACAGACAGACAGACAGAAGAGTGACGGACAAATAAGCAGAGAGCAGAACCAAGAGTGACAGAGAGGAACGATTGAGAGCAAGAAGCATCAAGATAAAGACAAAGTGGTCCGTTGGGATGAGGGAAAGAGAAATGAGGGGGAAATTAAGGTTAATCTTAAGGAGATTCAACCAGAGGGAAAATTGTTACTGCCATGAGGAAGATGAGAAGGATGAACACCCATGCCAAAAACAACGTTTTGATTAGCTAATGGACGAAGAACTCCCAACGTTCATCAAGTCAGAGACAAGATTACGGCTGAAACTTGATAGGTAAAGCTAAGCTGACAGCCAAAGGTCAGAGTGCAGGGCAGATGAGGATGTTGTTAATACACTGTAGTGTGAAAGTGGAGGACCTGAGCTAGGGTCGTTTACACCTGTTGTCGTTTGTAGGCGAGATGTAGAAATGTTCTCACCGGGAGATTACTTATGTTGTGGCGAAGTTAGTTAAGTTGTAATGTTTTGTTGGGATGTGGATATGTGTACAAACTTGGCTCATGGAAAGCATATGTAGATATACACACACAGAAAGGCACAAATCAAACTGGACGAAACCTTTCACGTAAAGCCATCCATACATCTCCACACACCTGCCCACCCTTGGCTTACACTCACCCACCTCTACACACCTACCCACCCAAACCATACGCCCACCCTCCTCCTCACCAACTAACATCTAACACCCACAAATATACTAACATCAAACACCCACACATATACCCTCATGTACTCAGATCTTACGATTTCATTATCATGAAGTGTCTGCACACAGACAATACTGCAGATGCACACGTAAAACTACACATGGACAAGCATATACACATTCGCACATACTGGACAAACACAGAAGTATATGCACACGTAAACACTTTCACTCATAAACACACATCCACATAGACATACACTGATACATACATACACATACCCCACACACACACACAGTACTATACAATATACATACATATTGCCTCACTTTGTCATTTCGCTCATGAATAAATATGACGGAATTAATATTTGGAACAGTTTTGTATCGGCATCAGGTGATATGCCCAGCTATCAGAGAGAGAGAAAAATGGAAAATGTGATTTCGAGTTGACGCCTCTGAAAATAGCTCTGTATTTTCCTATACAATTGTCATTTTAATCGAAAAGATATATTGCCGGCATGTAATGTGCTTACCTTGTCCATAACGCCAGTGATGTTTGAAATATGTCAGTTTGCGCTAGTAATTCAGCTTCAATTTCGGGTTTTAAATTTTAAAGTATTATTTCAGATGAAATTATTACTATTGTCATTATTATTGTTATAGTTTATTATCATCATATCATGTAAGGCCTTTGGGCAAGTAGGAAAGGAGGGCAAGTGGCTCCCGGTGAAGGTGGGTCTACGCCAAGGTAATGTAACGTCTCCATGACTGTTTATCTGTTAGTGACGTGGGTGGTGAAGGTGGTAAATGCGAACATCTTGAATCACGGAGAGGGTCTCCAGCATGTTGGTGGTAGAAGTAGTGGTTCATGGAGGTGAATCAGTTGCTGTTTGCAGATGGTATGCCTCTAGTTGCACACTCCAGAGAGAAACTCCAGATGCCGAGAGAGAGAGAGAGAGAGAGAGAGAGAGAGAGAGAGACCCACATATCATACTCTAATAATAAAAGCAAATCGTTATTTCTATCTCGGTTTAAACGTAACAGATTTCATAAACGGACCTTCTGTTTACTGTGTGCATTAAGCAGGCCAATTTGACTATGTGTATAGACTTACGGCCCAGCCACATACCTCAGTATTTGATCATATCACCCATAAACCAAGAGTAAACAAGCGGATTATAGTACTCGATATCCAGAAGGTTTAGTGTGGCATCGGTGAGGCAGGGCCTCTGGTGTGTGAGTACTGCTACGCACGGAATTTCTGGACGCTGAATTTAGTATGAAGCTGAGCCATATAGAGCTCTGTGCCGGTTAGATTTTAGTTGGTGGTTCTCCTCTCCGGGCCGTTAGGGTCAATTGAACAGTGTGACGGGAACGAGGTCAAATATGAGACTGTACGATGCAGAGGGATTTCAGGACATCCAGTTAACGAATGATTTATATTGCGCCAAACAATCAGACATACACTGGGTTAGGCAGCCATTCAACCCTCCAGCTAACCAGTATGATAGGCAACCAGCCAGCCAACCAGTATGGTAACCAAATTTCACTGTTCAAAAGCTGTTCGACTCTGCTCTTTGTCTGATCGTATTGAACACTGGGTGACGCTCACAACAACCAAGTGTGATTCAAATTAATCTTCTTTATACTGCTAAAACTTGCCGTGGATCGGGCTACCCGTCCCCAAGCCGCTCGGGGAGGTAATGGACCAAGTTAGGCTGTCTTACAACTTACACAATGGAGACACAGGAGCGAGCCGCCCGTTCACTAACTTACACCAACTTTACGATATGGAGTAACCCGATCGTGTAGCTCGACCTGCCTCTATTGTAGTCCACGACGCCAAACATCCGTTACATTTAAGGATCGACCAGACGCCGCCGTTACTGTGATGAAAGAGAGCATTTTCTCCTGGGCGTCGGGACTAGCTTAAGCTTCAGGAAGATTCGAGGAAATCGAAACAGATCAGTCAATAAATCTTAAAGTCTCGCCCGTGTGCGAGTTCGTCAGTATACGTGAGGCTTAATGCAACGAATGATTAGGCTATGAATGTATAAATGAAGCAGATGATGCAACCTTCCTTCCTGGACGGTGCTTTGTCAAATAAGTGTTGCATTTTGCTTGATTGCTGAGGTTTTCTCGCTCCCAGTGTTCGTGGACAGGAGGAAAAGCGGAGTGGGGGAAGACAAAACAGTCAGGAGGGTAGAATATGTAGCCCAGTGAAATTGAAAGGGAAGTTCAGTCCACTGAAAACTGGAGAAGCAAGGAATGAAACGTCGCACAGTCGAAGGCACTGGAAACAAAACCTAATGAAATTTGAAGGGGAAACCAGACCCACTGAAACCGACGGAGGCGAAACCCAAACACACACTGACGTTTTCCCTGCCGTGTTCATTGTTGCTGGTGACGGTGGCTCTGCTGTGAGAGAGGGACGAGGAACGCCAGCCACCCAGCAGGAACTACGAATTTATTTAAGCATAGTTCTCTTGGCTTTTTACATGTGCTCCTCCCTCTTTAATTCTCGCCTGCTGATTCTACTGCGTTTAAACTGCTAACTCTCCCTTCAGACTCTCATCTGCTGACTCTCCTCTTTTTATCTGACCTGCTAACTCGCCTTTACTTCCTGTCCTCCTCTCCTCACCCTCCACTTGTCTCCCTGTGGCCTCGCCTCGCTTCATTTCATCCTCACTCTCGCTCTACACTTCAACAGTCTCTCTCACACCACAGCCTCAACCACATCCACCTCCCTCGTGGTTCAGCACAACCTACTTCACCTGCTCTACCATGCCTCCCTATTCTTTGCATTTATCCTTACTCTAACAACTCATTTTCTTCACTGTTCTTTTTTCTTGTTCTTATCTTACTTACGCCCTCTTGCCTAGGCCCATTTTGATGTTACTCACTCCCTCCTCCCGTCTCGACCCTCACCCCCCCCCTGCTCCTCCTTTCAGTTAATCACCCATCTCGTCCCATCCTGACACCCCTTCTCTCTCTCTCCCCTGCCCTTAATTTCCCCCTCACTCTATCCCTCTCATCCTCGGCCTGGACCCATCGGTGCTGGGGACCACGCTTGCCTTCCCTGAGCGGCTCAGTCTCGTCATCCGTCGCTGCTGCAGCCCAGATGATCGTAGCGTTCGCAGGATGATCTTCATTGTCGCGATGGTTGCAACGGAGATATTGTGGGCGTAGGGGAGCCAGAGAGGGGGATTGTGAGTAGGGAAGAGTAGGAGCTGTGAGTAGGGGAAGTATGGAGGGCTTCTGCGTGGGTTGTGAGTTGGAGGGGCATGGAGGGGGTTTTAAATAGGGTTGTGAATGGAGGAGGTTTGCAGGTAATTGTAGGCTGAGGGCTGGAGTAAGGACGGGGAGCTAAATAGGTTAATAAATTCTCTTCGTCCATTTTGCATTTCTCTCCATTCCCATGCCTCTCATCCCTCAAGCCTTGCCTTCGAAACATATTTTTTTCATTCACATCTGTCATTTCTCCATCTATCTCTTTCTCTTCTTAGATCCTGCTCTCATACATTTCTTCCTTCCTCCTCATGTATTCCTTTCTACCATATCATCCTTCGCCTCATACATCTCCCTCAATGTCCTGTCTTCCATTCCCTGTATAACTTTCCCAATGTCTCTCATTTCTTTTTCGCCATCTTCCTCCCTAGGGCTTCCCAGAGCGACAATGCGTCTTCCTCCCTCACACAAGAATGTTTCTCAGGAATCTTTCTCAGAATTCCGACGGAAAACTTTTGATGAGTAATATTGCCTGGAGACATTTCATCACTTCATTATCATTCATAGATTCCTTCTAGCAATCAAGAGGCAATCATGATATAGAATTATCTATATTGCCAATAGTTGTTATTTATTCCCAAAATAGATCTCTCCATAAAAGTTTCCACATAAATTTCGTACAAGCGGTGATGTTTTACGAAATTTTGTGACAACGAACGAACGTATATGTTCTAGGATGATCTGATAAAAGAATGAACCTGAGGCCCACGAAATGCTGCAAATCTCACTTCCACGTAAAATGCGAGGAAATTATAAATTTCGACAGAATTCCTTTTTCTGATTCAAATTTTGTCGATACTTGCCTTGAATACCAATGTGTGTGTGTGTGTGCGCGTGCGTGTGTGTGTGATTTTTTGTTATATGTTTGACTATCTATATATTGATTTTACGTCACAGACGTACATCCAGACGCATGTGGGAACAACTACTCTGCGTACACGTGTTTGTGTACACGACCGGGAGAGCAGAGGGGACTGACAGCCTGGAGACAAGAGACCTTACCAAACTGAAGCCTGGTGAATCTTGGACGACAACTCACGGTGTTTCATCTGACTGTTCATCGCTTGTGTGCATGGGCGTCTGAAATTAATTTAATCTCTCGTCGCTGGATCAAAGGAAGTTCCTCGAATTCCTCTGATACATGTTGACTGTGTGTCTCTTTGCTTGTGTAAATATTTCTGTTTTTCGGTCATCACACACACGCACACATACACACACACACACACACACACACACACACACACACACACACACACGCACACACACATTTAATAATAGAAACCTACAAACCCCTTGGTTGGCAACTTGTGATGACAAATCGCCCTGGCGTTGTAATTAGTACATAATTACCCAATTGGGCTCGTCATAATTTACAGGAAGCACAACTTGTGGAGACAGGAAGGGACTTAATTAGCATCTGAAGCAGTTTGCGCCTCCTCCCACTTACCAGATATACAAGATATACGTAACCCGGGTCCTTCTAGATAACTTAACCTGCAGACTGTTTACTATTTGGCCTTCCAGAATGACACCTTCATAAAGGGACTTTTGAGTACTCTTATGGTAGCTGGGCCTAATCAAGGCCATCTTGAATTCATTACATATTTATATCTAATCTATCTATCTATGTATCTTTCCATATATATATATATATATATATATATATATATATATATATATATATATATATATATATATATATCCTACCTTTAGCCATAGCCAGGAACATATTTATCAATTAACCTCGAGGAAGGAGGATGAAGAGCTGTTTTGGTTAAGGACCAAAAGCCGCACCCAGGAATCGAACCCGAGCAGTCTCTTGCGTCGTTCATAGTCAGCCTCACTAGACTGCACTACAAGGGGCCATAAGCAAATCCTCGCCTTCTCTTGACAGTAGAATAATAATGGACTCATCCTTTTCATCTTTGTCTGTTTTCTGGTATGTCTGTGAGAGTCCGTAAGTTTGTCTCCCCAACTTCCTCAATCTTCTTTCTGTTGTTCTTTCTCTGTTTCTCTTCTTTTTCGTATATCCTCCACTGGCTCAGGTCTCGAGAGACTCCCGGGCAGTTCCTCTAACAACTGTACACACAGTTGCAATATATTTATCCTTAGGGAATGATATTCCAGAGACGGGAATACAGCAGGGACGGTGGAACGTCCTGCCCTCATCCTCCCCAAGCGAAGCAGACATTTGGAAAGCGTCTGTTAATATCTTTCTTGATATTTCAGCATCTTGTAATAGGTTCCCTAAGCTGGTCATAGGATCTGTCCGCCTCTCTCGACCGTATCCGGCCGGCCTTGGGCTGTATAATGCTCTCCACAATCCGGTGATCCACATCCATAATGGATTCTTGGCTGTTTCGGATCCGGTCCATAATGAGGGAAGTTTGTCTCTCTAATCTACACGGTGTTGCCAGACACAGGAAATCAAACGACTTTAACTAATCTTTTGGCATAAGATACACACACGTATTTTTGCCTTCAGCACCATCCAGAGGTATGGAATGGCCCTGTCTCTCGTGTAGGAAAGTGTTCCTTGGCTTTAGTTAATTATGTGGATTTCCTGAGACAGATGGCGGCGTTGTGTATCACGGGTGATACTGTAGAGTGATCAGGCGAGTCTTGTTCAGACGGATGGATGATAGGGGGCGTGAACGTAGGTGCAGGTGAGGGTAGGTGCATAGTTGTAGATCAGTCAAGTGGGTAGAAAATGTAGATGGGGTGTTTGGGTGAAGGTCTCGAGTGCCGGGAAAAGAGAACCCGCGCTCTAGCTGGCTACTGTGGGTCGCATGTCCGTCAGTACCGCCTGGTAGAATGAATATAGTAACTACTGAATTATTTTTAAATTTGTTCGCCGTTTCTCGCAATAACGAAGTAGCGCCAGAAACAGATGTAGAAAGGCCATGTTCGCTTACTTCCACATACAATGCGTAATGCACCGAAAACCACAGCTCCCTATCCACATCCAGGCCCCACAGACCTTTCCATGGCTTACCCCAGACGCTTCACATGCACGGCACGTCACCCGCTGTATACCACGTCGTTCCAGCTCTCTTTATTCCGTAATTACTTGTATGATGTAATAGAATACTGTGTAATTCAAATTTCTAAAGGTTTTGTATATTCAAAAAAATGACAGGAAAGTGTTGACGGAGTATGGAAATGTATTAGAGCGATATATGAAAATTGAAAAAATCAGTTGATTTTATCCAGAGAAAAATAAAAGTTTATCCTATTGTTAGAAAAAGTTTACTCTTCTAAGGTCCTAAGTATTAAAGAGAAACAGTTTCTGTGAGCATATTCATTGGATTAGCTAGAGAGAAACAATCCACCTGGGTATGTTCATAGGATTAACTACAAATTTATTCGTTGCAAAACAAACTTCTACGAGAGGCTCCATTTTCCAGCAATTTTCATACATAACGACATCATAAACATGACCCCTGACGCTGTGACAGCATATAATTATCATCAGTCGTTCACATCAATATGTTTAGGGCGTCTGTTGCACTGTGAGTATGGGAACCCGAACCATGAGCAGTGAGCATCGCACATCCTCCTACTGTAAGCGTGGACACCTGTCAACAACACAGGAGACCATGTATCCTCCTGAAAATGTGGAGACGCAACGTCGACAATGGGTACCACGTGTGTTCCCCTCCTGCTGGTATGGAGACCTGCCATCATAAACAGTCCTCGTATACTTCTCCTGCAACTATGGAGACCCACTGTCAACGCAGGACCGTGAATCCTCCTCCTGCAGATGTAGAAACATACTACCAACTGGGTCACGTTTTCCTTCGCCTGCAGATGTGCAGGCCTGCCCTCAACACAGAGGGCCACACATATTCTCCTGATGCTCAGAGACCCAGCGGGAACGACCAGCTCTCTCGTCCTTAACACTTCCTCACAACTAAGAAAAATGTTGATTACGTTTTTGTCGTTTCCATAAATCTGGGACACTTCCTGCTCCATCGTTCAGTCTTTTTCCGAGATTTTTTTTTTCATCGTTCAAATCTGCATTTCCTATGTTTATCTTTGATGCTTTTTATATCTAGTGTTTTCCTGAATTCCTTGTACGGTTTTACATGCTGAATTCTCTTATCCAATAAGATTTTCTTTGTTTCCAGTTCCTTATTTCTTTTACTTACATTTGTTACATAGGTTTTCCTCGTATCATCTTGCCTGTTTATCTTTCCCCCTTTCGTATTTTCCTCTGGGCTCCTGTCTGATCCGAACATTCGCCGCTGTACAAGGATATTCCTTTTTTTCTGCTTCTTGGTTTCCTTTCTCGTTTTGTTTTTCTTGATGCTGTCTCGGTGTCTTGCCAGACTGTATTTGCTGCCAGACACTCTATCTACCGTCACACACACTGCTTTACATATTACTAAACAATGCTTACGTCCTTTGCAAGATACTTCCTTTATCTACTAACAGACATTGCCTACGTTTATTGCTAAATTTTTCGTTTATCTATTGCCACACAAAATTCTATCTAGTGCCAGAGGATACCTCTGCCTATTGCTGGTAATATCTAACATGTACTTCAAGAGATGGGTGGGAGAGATAACCATTCGCAACAACGGATCCTAGATAAGTTTTTTCTCATAGACGGTAAGTATGACAGTGTATTGTCTTGTATCTCGGGATTTCTGGCTAGAAGGGAATATCGACTTACGTACAAAGAGGTACATTAAGCAAGTTTTTCCCCCGTCTATAGTCTGTGAGGATCGACACGACTCAATTGGACAATTGACGGGGCGCTTAGTAGTCAGTCCTGCTGGGAATGGCAGGCGACAAATTAGAAGACAGATGACGGAGCTTTTCACCGACAGTTCGGAGCTTACATCGGCTTAGCCGGGGACATTGAAGCTCTAATTGTGTCATGAATCAAGTGAAATTGTAGTCGAATGCCTGGTGGCCAGTCGCCCTCTGGCTCTCCATTCACTTAAAGCGCTCAGCTTGGGACCTGGGCTTTGCAGTGTGTTAGAGAATGTTATCAGGGTTGGCGAACGATGGTAAAATTTCCTCCAACACCATGGAATCACGCATAACCTTAGTTTGCCTATGGGCTTGCTGCGTACTGAAGTAGACCCACTCAGGAGGAGATGGAAGCAGAAAGAATCGTTCTCTAGCAAAGTTCAGATTTTCATTGTCTGTTTCAATACTGTATTTCTTGATAGAAGAATCGGCATCCTAGTCTGTCACTAGGTACCCCTGTACAATAATACCAGACGCATCTAGGGAAACTATCCTGAATTTCTTAATTGTGTGAGAGATTATTTACAAGTATTTGTTTTTATATTTGCCTGTGTATATGTGTGTGTACTCGTGTTGAGATGCGTAAATAAGTGAGAGGTAAATATTTGAGTTAATAACGCTCTCAGTTTCTCTGCATTCCCTGTATGCAAGTCAGACGCAGAAATGTCGAGCGAGAGAACGATAGTTACGGTAGTTACCACCGCCTGCCCTGCGGAACACCAATTACTTCACCCAGGAATTCAGTTACCATGTTGTCAGTTGGATCAGTCACGAATGCCTTAAGGGAAGAGAGGAAGGGAGGAAGGGAAGGGGAAATAGATAGCTCCCCCGCAGACTGCCTACAATTCTCTACAGTCCCCTTCTTTCTCCTATTCCTTCTCCTCTCAGACGGTCCCCCTCTCTCCTCTTCCTTTGCCCTCTCTCCCGGCTGTCCTCCCGCAGGCCGCCCCAGGGAGAGGGAAGTACATTTCGGGCACAAAGGAGCCTACGAAGACCGGGATGGGTTCTGAGACCAGGAGCTCCTGTTCTCGCGTGTCTGGGCGGCGCCACAGGGGACCCCGCCTAGCGGGCCTGCGGGAGGAGCCGGCCGCGGTCCGCGCTATTGGCTCTTACGTTCTGGTTGGTTGGGTGTTGTCTGGCAGGAATCTCGCTTGATGGCTTCCAAAAAACACAGAATTATTTTGTTTTTCTCGGTGTTCGAGAGAGAGAGAGACCGAGCACAGAGATGAAGTTGGTTATACGTATGAACCATTTCAGAAAACCAGTAGTTACGTTAATCCTCGAAATGTTTCGAGTAATTGAACCATCAGTCACGTCATTATTCTGTCTTATTATGCAGGATCATACAAAATTATCAAGTGAATGAGATTAATTGGATTAATCAAAGAAACGCCAGAAGAACGAAGGAAGAAACGTAGACGACTAAAGATCAAGTCTGACGTATTTTGTAGATAATATGGAGGAACTACCGCGAGCGGTGAATCGTAAAATGAATATATCCAGACTTGAGATTATCAGCCAGGAAGTGGGGCCCTGGCCCGCCTCGCCCTCCCGCCATCTATCAGCCTTAAGCCAACACCTGGGCGGTAAATGCCCGTCTCCAGGTGTAGGAGGAGACGAAAGGCTCTTTCCTCCCGGGCGATGTCTCGTGCAGGTGTGCGCCTCGCAGGGTTTTGCCTCGTTGGTTCCCCGTGTCCTAGAGACTCGCAGTATGACATGTGACAGTTTCTCACACATAACCGAAGGAGCTAACCAGAGGATCGTGGATGGCAGAGTAGTGAGAGTCGATATAGAAGGCGAAGGATCGTCAGAGGGTCGTAAACGGGAGAGGAGTGGGAGTCTGTGTTGACTATAAAGCCTGCCAGATGGTCGTAGAAGACGGTAGGTTGCGAGCTGAGGTAGATGGTAAAGGTCTGCCAGAGGGTTAGTTATGGATAGCATCTAAGCCGACGAAGCCGGTGTGTTTGTCATTTTGGACTCCCTTCACTGCAAGTGGATGGGAGGGGACCAGAACACTAGGATTTCCATATTAAAGTTTGAGATGATAAGTAAATAGATGAATGGAGAGAGAGAGAGAGAGAGTCTGCGTTATTGAAAGTCGAATACATATTTTTTTTCATGGGGAAAGGGATTAACCTTCCCTGGGAACTGTTCGCCACTGAATGAAAAGTCTTGTAATCCGGTGTTGATTATGTTTTGTATAGTTGTAAATAGTTAATCCCAAAGTGTTTTTGCAGTTATTTTTGATGTTATTTTTGTTTCCAGTTGTTATTGTCACTGTTGTTATTGTTGATGATGTAGATTAAGTTGCTGATCCTGATGATACTGTTACTCTGTTTTTTTCCCCTATTGTTCTGAATTTGATGTTGCTGATTACATTTTCTTCAGCTGTCTGGTGAAGAGGGATGTAGATACAGACAGACGAACTGATATACGATAGGATGGAAGGACCAGTGGACACAAGTCGCTCGATAGACACCCTGAACGGGAGTGACGCCATCTGGACCATCAGGTAAGCTCCTCAGAAATTTGTTGGGTGCAGTAATCATTCGCTCGGAGGTCCCCCATCGCCCTCAAGCAACTTCACCGTATTTCAGTCTTTGTCTGTTTGATCGCTGGTAATCAAGGTTTCGTTCTTTGTGAGACTGGGTTTTTGCACAAGAAGTTATCGATGATCACCGGATTCACATCATCGTGTCTTCAGGTAGATCACTGGATTGGCACTGTCGTGATTTCCAAAGCGGATTTAGATCCTCGCACTTTCTACCTTGTTCTCGTCTTATTCCTTACTTCCTAGTCCAAATTTCCCGCTGTCTGTCTGTCTCTAATAATTCCCTTCATCGTCTCCTACGCTCTCTGTTCCTTCGTCCTCCAAGCTCTCCTCCCCACACACTCCAAGCTTCCCATCTCCTGATGGTAGTTCCGCCCCGACCAGCGAGGCGTGGCTGGGGAGAACCTTCATTCCCCCCCATCCCTTAACGTCTTTGCGTAAACATTTCTTCAGCATCTCGTTAAGAGAGAGGTGTTGGGGCGAGAGCAAGTGAGATATTGATGCTGGCAACTGGAGATGAGAGAAGGGGGGTTTTGGTTTGAGAGGGATGCGATGATGGTGAAGAATGCTGTGTGGTGATGGTGAGCAGGAATAATGTCTGGTAGAACTTAAACATTATTATTTCTTTTCTGTTTCACGTAAGGAATCGTCTAAAGATACATCTCAACCAACAAGATTCCAAAGAAAATATATATATATCATGGAAAAGAGACTTTTCTTCACTCAGGGAGGTGGATGACGTAGCCTGATCAAAAGATTCCTTTAGCTTTGATAAATATATATATATATATATATAT
>JAYMFT010032520.1:0-15940 GCA_038088735.1 Panulirus argus
ATATATATATATATATATATATATATATATATATATATATATATATATGTGTGTGTGTGTGTGTGTGTGTGATAGAGAAAAAGAATTTTCAATTTTCTACAGTTTGCCTGTGAGTGTTGGGTACATTGCTGCACGTAGACGAACAGAAGTCTTGTTTGAATTTATAGGTTAGGTCTTACGTTAAGTATATAATGGAACTAATTTTAAAGCCAAACGCGTAAAACGCGTTCAGTATAATACGACGCGGTAGTGGGAAAGAACATGTCCGTGGCTAGACACGGAGACATCCCAGGGTGAAACCATTGCAACAGACACAGGTGGCGAGTCTCCTCCCAGCTCTGTGTTCCTCATGAGGGGCAAGTTTCCTACGCCAGAACCGAACACTTTCTTAGTGTGGTCCGAGACGCCCGTGTATGACGTACAAGTTAGAGAGTTTTTCGTGAGATTTAAGTGAAGGGATTTTCGTCGGGTGGGTTTGGGTATGGGAATGATAAGGCTATTCGTCCAGGAGGTGAAAAGCTCTAATGTAACACAGCTCATAATATATGGTGTAAGATGAGGATTACTGAGTGATTTACGTAGGAGTCTTAAAGCTTCATGCGTGATACCATCCTCCCGTGGAGACGTAACTCTGCCCACAGCTAAGGCTGCTTCAACTTCCGTGTCAGTGAATGGGCTTTCAAAATCATCACGTCCGTTGTTCATCATGAAACTGATGAGCCTATCGCTAGGCTCATGCTGCAGTCGTTTAGTGTAGTCAGCATTTCAGGGGTCAGGTTAGTAAAGCTGGACGGTGTAGTTCAGGTGTTCATCATCTCGCTGGCTGAGAGACAGGACTAGTTTTTTTTTACCCTTGATTTTGTTAATGTTTCTCAAGGTTCTCGTGAGACTGGTGTGCGTGTTCAGTCCAACAACAAGATGCTTCCTAGTCAGAACTGTTTACGTGATCGTGCAAGACCAATTCATCTAATTTTGGAACGCCGTTTCAGTTTTCATGGTGCGAAAAACAGTCTTCCATTTGTTGTTACTGACTTGAAAGTCTTGTCCAGGATGATTTATGTTATCTTCATTGTGATGAATACAGAGAATAACAGTTAAGGCAATTATGTATGTATTCTTAACCATCCTCGTTCATTTTGCAAATGTCCAGGATTATCATTATAATCAGCCGTATATAGAACTTTAAAACCTCTATGACGTTTAAGTATAGAGTCTGACACAAAAAGATGCAGAAATGAGAAGCTCCTTCTCATGTCATTTGATTCACTTTACGCTGTCTCTATCTGGTCCGGAAATACAACCAGACAAGCTTGAGAATTATAGACTGAAGGAGGGTCGGTGAGTCCGTCTGTTTCTTCCTCATATGTCCGTCATGGGGATCATTACTCACTCACAGACAACAGGTTTCAAGTGGCTGTACATAGCTTGTATGTGATGTAACGCCTGGTTGTAAAGTATAAGATGCTGTAAAGATAATGTGTGACTTGTGTCTCACTACTGGCGACAGATGGTGTCAAAACTTAGCGAGAAAACATACGAGACAATAGTTGAGGCAGGAGAAAGGAAAACAGAGAAATAAGACTGAGACTCAAGGGTGACTTCGTATTCCTTGACGAAATGCAGCCTCAGTGTCCCAAGATAAGCGACGTGAGTTCAGTAGCACAGCTGCAACGAGCAACGTGGGCTTGGTAATGACATTAAAGGCAAGAGATAATGCTACAAAAGAACACCACGAAAGAGAGAGACTGTCTTCCCAGGGCAGGAATGGCGCCGGCTGATGCAGTCTTGGCGGGAAACATGATCGGGTCAGAGAGTTCTCTCTACGCCATTCTTACTGAGTCTACACAACTGAACTGTGGAGATAAAGCGCCCGCCTCTTTATCGTGTCTTACTCTGATCCAAGCCTGTCACTTCTGTCCCCTTATCACTGGTCGATTTGATACATGACAGACGAGTATTTTCCCCTGTCGTTCATACTATTGCCATATTCTTATGGATATCTTTCTGATTGCAATACTGGGGTCCAGCAGTGTCTGGCAGATCGCTGATTCCGTGTTAGAGGTCAGTTGTGGCTGACATAACGCTGCTTCCGTGCTAAGGTTAGTTATGCCTTACACGGCACTCATGCCATGCCAGACGCCAGTAGTGTCTGACATGACACTCTGGCTCCGTGCCAGGGGCCAACATTGTCAGACACGACACCGGTGCCTCGGTGTGTCAAGCGTGGCCGTGTGACCGACCTGCATGTACCATGTGGCCAAAAGAAGAGGAATGTTAGTGAGGGACACAGAAAGCATTCTTCCTGAGACTTCCTAGCAACCCTCCCAATGTGGTATCTAAACGGACGCCCGGGAACAACAGCTCTGCTTCTGACTTCTACTGAAGAAGTTAAGCTATTTCGTGGCTCTTGCGGTAGTCATTACGGTCTACAGATGTCATTTGATGATGGTGCTCATCGGAGACTGTGATTCTGACCCTACAATTCAGTTGCCAGGAGAGACATTCGACTGAGCGCTTCCCTGGTGCTTTTGACCCGCCTCAAACAGATCCCAACCACACACACACACACACACACACATTCACTCCTCCTGAGCAACCGCCGTATTCTGGCGAAGAAGGAAAAGACACATAGTCGCAAATGCATCTACACCTCAGCCAGAAATTTACTATGACCTTGATATAAGTTTCTGATAGCTTCGGACGGTTTGTTTTTTCTTCTCAACGATCAGAGAGACTGGCTGTAAAAACATAATGAACCCCTGAACACCTGTTCACCCTATAAACACCCCAGGTGCAGGATATATTGCCCCTTTGATGTCCCGTAAATAAATCTTGGGGAGGAGGATCTCAAAGACATTAGATCGGTGTCACAAATCACGTGTTTACAATAAAAAGGATTTCTTGTCAGGTCGGGTTCCTGGGGGCGCGCCGCAGACGGGCGACGTCAGGAGGGGTGTCGTTAAAAAGGAACAGTTTAGTAGTAAAAGAAAAGGTTACGATCGTACGAGTACATCAAGCTCCCCGTAGTGATGATAACTATGGCTACGTACACAAAGCCGCTGAGGCAACGTCATGCCTGGCGGTTCCCTGTGGAGGATCGAACGCCATGATGGATTAGCACTTGTCACAAGCGTCATTGACGATCTCTCCTTCTCTCTTATTTTCCCAAAAGCAAATAATTTTCTCTATACGACTCTGACATAACAGTTTCTTCCCCTCTCAAGTTCCGGATACCATCTTGTCCAAAATTCCTCAGTTTATTTCATATTTCTTCGTTTCCCATCCTTGCCATATTAGGTTACAAAGAGCCTCACCTGTGGTTTCGTCTGCTGGCTACACGCCACCTGTGTTTATCCCTCGACTAGCGGCCCGAGCGTGGCCTTCGTGCATATACAGGCTAATGAGGCCCTGTGACCCTACCTTATCTCCTACGAGTCCTCCTGTATAATGCCACGACGCAGCTGCTTCTGCGTCGTCGTGCTCTTATCTGTAAGAATGCGTTCCTTCACATTAAGAGACTCGCTCCTTATCTGTGGTATATGCCCACAAACTCTCATAAAAATCCGGGATATATAATCCTGAGAGATCGGTGGATATCTTCATGACATCTGGCATGTAGGGCTTCCTATCGCGTAATCTAAGCCATGAAGAATGCTGTTTATTTGTGTACATAAGATTGCAGTGTTGTTCCTATTACCCAGGAATGAAGGAAGATTTTTTCCTTTAAGTATTCTGTCCAGGTGAAAAATTATCAAATTAGATCTACAACCATTTTTTCCTCCACCTCTTGATTATCTTAGTAGTTCAGGTATTCATCTCCATCAAGGTCCTACACCTGAGTACTTTGATCTGGAAGATAAACAAGGGAGAGATTAGGCCAGACCTGTAGTAACCGTTCGGTGTGACTGGCCTGGGGCGCCCTCTGAGTGTGTGTGTGTGTGTGTGTGTGTGTACGCTACTCTGTGTGCTCCACTGCAGTTTGATCACTTTATTTACCAGTCCACATGCTGTGGCGTAAGCAGGACATTATTGGTACTAGACAAACTCGGGTTTATAAAGTTATACAAATATAGGTGAATTTGAGGCAAGCTACAGAGGTGGGCTGACAGTCCCATAAACAGATGCATACCACACATTTGGTCATTGTTATGTATATGGACAGTAGAGTAATATAAGAGTCCTGTTCTCGTCCTCAACACGTGAGCATATTTATCTGAGGGAGTTTTGTAAAATCTCAGACACACATATTTCAGCTTATGTATGCGAAAGAACAGCTGCTGCGATGGAGAGGAGAGAGAGCAGGTGTGGGTAGAACAACGACAGGATACTTGGTGTTGGATGCCTCACTCTGCAGAGCATCGATGGGGTACGTGGTGTTGGATGCCTCACTCTGGTGACCTCTTGCCTGGTGACTTAGCACGAAAGTCATGATTATCATCAGCTGTGCCGCGGGCAGCTGAGGGACGGGAGGAGAAGGAGGCCGAGCTGATGAAGTGCTGCACGCTGAGGATAGGGGGAGGGAAGAGACATCGGAACACAGATCATGAGCCTGAGGCAAAATTCCGTTACTGAAGAATTTTGTGTGGGTGAACAGTATGTGGGAGAGGTATGTCCGGGGAACCTCTCCACGTGAGAGCAGCAAAAACTCTTACAAGAAAAATAGTTCAGGTGAAAGTTGGAGGAAGAAAAATGTGACAAAAAGAAAAAGAACAATTGGAGAAAAGATAAGCACAGAGTTGAAGATTTGAATAAGAAGGGAAACAAAAGGTTGAAACCGAGCTGGAAATATTAGAGAAAGATATTCACTGTCCCTCATTTCTTGGTTGAATGTAGCGATCACTGTTTTACAAAGTGACTCTCTAGATCAGGTTTGGAGCACGGTGGGTACTAGCTAAAGGTAACTGTATTTATCTTCTATGAATCTGACGACTGATCTTGGTCGAGAAACCCCACATGATTACAACTATGAGTAGCTGTGTTGACTCAGACTGAGACAGACGTCGTTGATGTCAAAACCCCCACAATGGTTTCAGGTTAAGGTCAGGTGGTCGAGTGCCCTACATCATGCTTATATTGACCCCTTCCTGTGACCTCAGGTGCCCACCATAATCTCCTGCATCATAGGTAGTAACAAGAGGAGAACAGGGGATGATAGTAATAGTGATGGAGGATGGAGATGATGCTACAGATAAGTAATGACTCGCTGTCTGGCTGAACTTGTGTATATGCATTCTTTACTCACCATCTCCGTCTTTTTCGATGAGCCGACCTTGCTAGCTATCTCAGATGTCTTTATCTAATGATCTTCTCGAAGTTACAAATCTCATGATATTAAGATGCAATAAATACGCTTAACAATTTTCTCTATCTAGATCGCCACAGCTCAGAGGCGGGAACCAGGCAGGGAGGAACACAGTGATCCCTCTCAACTCAGGCTCAGTCACCCAGGTGTCTCCCATTCGCTTAGATCATTTTGAGCACGACAGTATGGCCTTCGACCATGACGGCACTACCCTTGGGTAAGAGGATGTGACCCTTTGACCTGACCCTCAAGGTGCGAGTCAAACAGTCATGATTTGATACACAGGGGGCTGTACTTTTAAGTTCAAGGAACTTATGGAGCTTAACTATCAGAAATGAGTGCCCATATTATGAGTTTGTGCATTGTCAGTAGAGGACCGAATTGATTCACGTCCCCAGGCAAAGTGTCAGTCAGGTGTTATTACGAGGTCAGTGGCAGGATCGTGGTGCCAGCTGGGTGTCCCAGTGTGGCACTGAGGTTAGTGCCAGTCGGCACAGTGGCAGTATGATTGTAAGGTGACTGAGGTGACTGTAACCAGTCTATGGCATCCGCTGCGCGCGTCTTGCTGTGACTGAGTGACTGGTTGTAGGAAGCGACATGATGGCATCGGTGGATTTCCTACCCCGGATGTTTCTGCATACCGCAGGTGTCATGGCGGGTCAGGAAAAGTTATTTTCACTCGTGACTTGAAATCTAAATCGAGTAGTTATGGCCAGGTGAGAGACAGAGTGCTGGTGAATTATATGGCCAGGTGGGAGAGAGTACTGGTGAAGTACCGAGGTAAAAGAAGGAGGGTTGTGGTATTACGTGGTAACTGTGTTTGTGGTTCGGATGAGGAGTGTGGTGGATGGTGGTTGTGGTTGGATATGAGTGTGGTGAGTAACGAATGTGGTTTCACAGCATCTCTAACATTGTGAAGCAGAAGTATTTATGTGACTAGTTGACAGGTGGGTTAGACTAAGTCAATGAATTAGGTAGATGGTAGTAACAACCCTTGTGGTTGTAATAGCTCATTTTCGTGATAGATAATATCTGTGATAATAATTTGTGGTTGTGATAGATGTTACTTGTGATTTTCTGTAATTGTGATAGGTTGTGTTTGTAATATCTAATGGCTGTATCAACCCATGGTTATGGAAAATAGGGTTATAACTGCTGATTGTCATAGCTGGTGAGTTTATTGTTATGGCTTCTGTTGATTGTTAAAGCTCTTAGTTATTAATGTTTCTCGAGGATTTTATACTGTTTGGTTGTGGCAGCTGCAGCTTGTGAAGGGTATTGGTAGAAGGAACCTGTAGTTGAGACGATGGCTGATTATCACTGCTGCAGGTAGGAATATTGGCGGCAGGTAATTGTGGGATTATGGCGGATGTCAGTGGAGGTAATATGCTGCCGCTGCTTCTCATTGATTCTGTGCGGAGACCACCCACATGAGGATTGACCATTAAGACACCTCTTTCCTCCTATTATCAGCGAAGCAGAAGAATTTCCTTCGACTGTAAACACCTAAGGAGGGACATGTATTACTGATATTGTTATTAATCATGTGCTCTGTTGCCCCTTCCTCCGGGATGGCCGTGATTAAGGTATGTTTCTACCCGAGTCATGACTTCACTATCTAAAGCAGTTAAGTAGGGGTGTGGTAGCCTGCGTTGATGGTGCAGTTAAGGGTAGTTTTGGTGATGGTAGGTAGTTAAGGTTGTGAAGGTATGGGAGGTGGTGGTAGTTGTGATAGGGTAGGGGTGGTGGTGGTGGTGGTGGTAGGTACTAAGGGTGGGTCTGGCGGCGTGCCACATAAGGCCTGGTCACACTGGGTGGGGCGCCCCAGACCGCGGCTCAAGGTGTAAAATGGTAATTTTGGCCGTTTTTTTTGTAATCTCGGAAAATCATGAATCAAACCTGGTTTAACTCTTTAGTTTGTTTGCTAAAGACACGATAGAAATTGCGCCACTGAATTTAATGTCGAGTTTTTATGTTTGTGGAATATTCAATAACCTGCCATAAGCTTTTCATTGCCTAGATAAACCAATTTTGGTCTATGGCCTTCGGGAGGCGCTAGCCCATTATACTGGCGGTCACAACACCGTCAGTAGACGGCCCGGGGAGGGCGCGGTTTCTACTCATTATGCAGATGAAGGCATCGAGTTATCTCTACAATTCCTCCGCCATCCACAGAGGCAGAAATCTTATAAAAAGGGAGAAATAATTAACAAGAAAGGAACATGTGTAAGTACAGGGTGGGGTTCAGAGATGGTCTCCTGTTGGTCGGTACAGGAGGATAACGGAAGGCTCATGAAGTGGGTTCGCTTCAGAGATGTTTCAGGTTCGCTTAAAAAGGGGACGAAGTAGTTACCATACTGGCAGAATCTGGGGGAGAGTGGACTAATATTGGGTGGATCCCGCGTGGGTGAGTGACTGCTCTCCCTCAGAGCTGGCCAGAGGTTAATAATAGTGGTTTTCAACAGCGGATGAGTGATAAGTCTACCCGGCTCCGAGGCAGAGGCTGATGAGTCCTCTTTTCCAAAAATGATGAGACGTGGGCCATCCCTGTGAGCCAGAATGTTTCGTTCATTGATATAATGTAAGCGAATTCCTGATCAGTCGGTTGAATCTGCATATTTCTACCTTTGTAGCTCAGACAAGAGGATGGAACCGAGCCCTCGCGTCGCTGATAAGCTTCGCCTGTAGACAACTGAGGAAGGTGAGGTTGTCGAGATCAGGAGGTCACTCAGTGTGTTGTTCACTTTGCTTCATAAACACTGTAGCCCTACAGCGGCTCTCTGTACTAACTGATCTCTCTGTATCCCCTGCTGGTAGAGCTATCTGCTCCTGAGCCAAGGATGTCTCTAATAACATCGTCAAAGACAGCATTCCTTCTGTAGTCTCCATGGCAACACTGTGACTGTCTCTGAGACTGATAACGCCACGGCGGTTAGCTCTATATTTTCTAAATTTAGCCAATTTTGATATTTCCTCTTTTCGATATTTTCTTTTAACACCATGTGACTCTTTCCATACTATATCTCAACACAAGGCGTGAAGAGCTCCCTTCACTTTAGAGACAAGCAAAACTCATTCTTCTTGAGGGAGAAGGAGTGGGAAGAGGGAATGGGGAGAGGCAATTCGCTTGATCAACTCCACCTTTCTCACTTCTCAGTGTTGGAACTTGAGGTGTGTATGGGCCCACAGCACACTGCCCTCCTCGACCTCTCTGACCTGCCTGTATGACCCTAACTTATCAAAACAGTTATCATCATATCTTCAGCTGTTCAAAACCTGATTAAAACGTGACCTTTCCTGCCAACGTCAGGGTTCCTGGGGCGACGGTCTTTGGGCCCCGCATCCACAACAATCCTTCTGTTTGTCTTCGTCAGCGTCGCCGTCGGTGGTTGCGTGAGCTTTCCTGACTGACACTCTGCTGATGCTGAGCTGACATACCCTGGCTGACAGCTGACTCCTGCCTGCCGTTCCAGTGACTCCAGTTAGGTAAGGGCGAGGAAGGCAGAGAGGTTTTTTGGGAGGTTTGGAGACGAAACAGTTTCACAAGCAACACAGTCTGAACAAATCCTCCGTAGCTCCCTCACCTCTGTGTTTCAGAGCTGCCTCGCAACGAACCTCTGCTTACTGTGTCTTACTTCTGACTGTAAAGTATCGTATCGTTGTTTTCAGCACAGTATCCACCTAAATTTTTGCCCTTTACGTTGGAGGCTCTAGTCACGGACAAAAGTCCCCAACAATTCCGAGATTCTACTGAAATATAGAGAGGTTAAAGAAAGATGGGAAAAAGAGACAAGGGAAAATATTTACGAATTTTGGAGGAAGTAAAACTTTTGTCTTTTAAGATATGCCAGACCATAGTTATTGGGAAAGGTACGAAAGGGTAGAGAGTTCCAGAGCTTCGAGGTGTGGAGAAAAAAAACAGTTATCAAAACGGCCCACCCATGAGTTGCCAACAAACACACAGTAATCATGTGACGCAGCAGATTGCCGAGTATTACGTGGTCTAGCTAGTGGTTGGGGCACGCAAACAGCCATCTCTTGGGAGCAAAAACCAAAGTAATACCTATACAAGAGAGAAAGTGAACCAACATTGCGACGTAGGGCAATCGGGTCAAGTTTTGAAGTTAGCCTGGGGCAGTTTATAAAACGGATCGCTTTCGACTCAACTCTGTCCAGTAAGGATGCAAAGCTAGAACCATCCCAGATGTGAGAGCAGTACTCCACACAAGGACAGATCAATCCTTAGTATAAACGGAGCAAACTGGTCGGACGAAGAGAAATTACGACATCAAAAAAGGACACCCAGTTTCTTAGAGGCAGAGTCAACTATTCCTAGTAAGTCTTTACTTTTATAATCAACAAGAACTTTCTGGTTAAAGATAAATATGTTTAACATTTCATAGTCATTCTTATATCGTTGTATCCTTTCCTTTTGAGTGGCGGACAATGGAACTCCAGTAAATATCATTATATACATTTTAAAAACTATAATTTCACTAAAAAGTTTGCTAACAAAAACAATTCTCAAATTGTTGTTCAGAAAGTCATGTTTGTCAATCATTCTATTTGGGGATACATGTTTACTTATGTTTATCTAATGTGTTTATCAACACCTGTCATGAGAGCACCTGCGGCTGCAGAAGCAAAGGGAGTTGCAGTCAACACCTGGTCTGTCCTCGTCATCGTGGAGGCGCCAACACCCGGCCTCCAACCCTGTCATTACGCGGCGCCCTGTAGCCCAGCTCCAACGTCTACATGACCAAACCCACCAAAATGACTGAATATTGGCAGATTGGGAATATCATCACAGTGAGCAAAGATATGTGAAGGCTTTGTACAAACTTTCGCAAAGTAAAGAAGAGAGAAGTGTTCATGGAAGAAATGGAGTACATTTATTTTTTGTAAGAATCGACAAGCGAGTTTGGTAATAAGAAAACATATTATCCATCATAAAATCTAAACACCGTATGAAGGAATTTTAGATTAGTATACTGAACTTTTCACTTCCTTGTTCAATCAACATTTCTAACTTCCAAGCTGGATATATACAAATACTGCTCACAAAATCATATCAAATATGTCTGTGTAAAGGCAAGATCTCTGTGAAAGAATGTAATATATAGAAGAAACTTCGAATGTAAAATACACAAAGAGAAGGACAGAGAACGATATAACAAGTAGTCAGAGATATTCGACAAACACTCCAAAATATTTAAAGACGCTCGGAATCTGTTGACTCACCGGCTCGTGTCGCAGCAGCAGCAGCAGTGTTGTGCCGAGGTTTCAACACGGCTGCTGCCGCCAGACACGGATATCAGGAGAGGAAATCGTTGTACCGACAACGTGCGCCAAGTTTATCGTGGTGACGACGCTCTACTCGACCTTACCTACCTTAGAACCCGACGGCCCTGAGAATGGCAGAGGTAGCGGTGGTCAGGGAGCCCTGAGGGCCCTTGTGACGGTGGAAGCAGACGACGACCATGTCGGTGTGATCATCTTGCGGCCAGCGGACGACGGAGGAGGCAGACGGTGTCAGTGGTGACCAGGGCACCATGAGGACGGTAGCTGCGATAGCAGTAGAAGCAGCAGAAGGTGAAAACGATGACTGTGACTCACTGGAAGCAACGACGATAACGGCCGAGGGTACTGTGACGGCAGCACCAGCGGCGGCGGCGGCAGGAGACAAGCCTGGTCGCGGTAAAGTAGCGGTCGGGGCGATGGCCGTGACATGGGCGGTAGGTAGCCCCCCTGGCGATGCCCCAGGTAATCGCGTTTGCTTGTCTCTCTTCCAATCGGCGCAGTCGGAGTTCCTCCACATTACAATTGCCTCCAAGGCTCAGCAACATTGCAGTTTGGTCGACAACTTGATGTCATGGCGTGGAATGCCTTGGGGCGGACTGGATCACGGGTACCATCTCTGGACGCCCACGCAACCCGCCGTGTTCCACCATCGGCCAAAAAGGTTTTTCATGATTTGTAAAGAAACCAACGAATTTCATCGTAAACGTTTTGATTCATTTTAGACGACAAATTTCTCTATCTCATGAGACCACCAGCTGACCACGCTGATTTGTTTTCCACACGAGTCTTATATTTGTTTTTATTATATTCTCTCTCGATACAGATAATTGATCATCGTAAGAAGCCTATGTAAAGCACGCTATCTTTGTCTATATCTAAAAGAACGAAATTTTCTTCATTCTCGGTTGTGACACTTGGGATCTAGCCAGAGGCTCACACAATCCCAAGTGAAGAGAACCAAATCATCATGATTCGGCTAAGCTGATCCTTGAGTTGTTTGTTGACAACCATCAGCACCGCGTTCATGGAAAGTCTCAGGACGAAGGAAATGCTCTTTACGTACATCAGTTCAAACGCAAAAATATTTCTCTGAAGAGATCTTACTGTTCCGAAACATTGAAAAAAAAAAAAAAAGAATCCCGTTGATTTTTCTTTGTTTCCTAGCTTTCTACACCTGAACCAAACACAGAACCTCACATTATCCATACTGCCGTTTATCACGTGTCCAGAATCTCCCGTCCTGGAGAAACGTCTCTGACATATCAGCTTAGGATCGCCACACCTTCTGGCATGAGACTTGGTTCACTCGAAACGGTCTTTCAGGAAAATTTTTGATCTTCACATGGTCTCTCTCTCTCTCTCTCTCTCTCTCTCTCTCTCTCTCTCTCTCTCTCTCCTGCGGTGCTCTTCGTGTCTGGAAATAAATGAAACACAACCTTCCTGCTCCCATGCTGCACTCGTAACCTCTTTCTCTTCTCACGTCCAACCGCTTTGAGTTCCTCTGAAGCCCGTAGCTCTAAAAACCTACAACGTTTTTGCCACCTTTCTTATAATCATCACCAGCATCACCAGGAGTCCACACATAATCATACATCACTCGCTTCATTTTGCTTTTCATTTGAGATGACCACTAATGGGTCTCCAGATAGCCATCGTGTTTAACCACCATATCATTGTTGTGTCCATTAACGAAGGATTTCTTGTGTAATTTCTGAAATGAAAACCTGACACAGGATCACCAGGA
Source organism: Panulirus argus (assembly GCA_038088735.1). Classification (NCBI taxonomy): domain Eukaryota; kingdom Metazoa; phylum Arthropoda; class Malacostraca; order Decapoda; family Palinuridae; genus Panulirus; species Panulirus argus. The sequence continues at coordinate 12,348 of JAYMFT010032520.1, forward strand.
TATTAGTGGCAGGTAGCGAAGACCTGTTGAAAACTGCGTTGCGTAAAGCACATCAAGAACTCGTGCTGGTGTGTGAACGTAGCCTGAAAACAGAGGCTTCTGTCGTGCTTCGGAAAATCATCGCCGATTGTGTAGCCACCTACAAAAAAAAGGAATTCTGGCTTTGTGTTTGGAGTATATTTGTAATCTGACAACGCGATATTGAAACCTCTATTGATAATACCGTATATTTAGCAATTTAGTATGTAAGTTATTCCTTCGTTGGTTACAGTACACTATGGCTTATGTTTATGTTTATCATCTGTTTCCCTTTAGATTTACAGGTAGATGCAGGAATAATGAGTTACCACGAGATCATTGGTACAACACACACTTTTGGTCACACGCATGTGCGCGTCAGTGGATACGTGTTTAGTTACGCATTTTTTGTGACCTTCCGAAAATGCCTTGGATAACTCTGTGCCATTCGGTAGTCACTCAGACATCATTCAATTTCTCCTCTCATAACACTCCCTTGTTGATTGATGCGCATGCAGACATACGGATACAACTCTATCACAATGCCTCTGAGAGGCCGATGGGGCTATATTGAAAATTTTATGAACTATTCACGTTCAGTACGAAGCAGACTCAACCAATCTTCACTTTGCAAAGCATGGGAACCTTTGCTCGTTTCGATTGTACTCGCTCTGCTGGAGAAAGGGATGGTCCACAACCGTGATGAGACCTTGCTAAATTACCATCGCAGTCAACTGCCTAGTTAGGCAACCATTAGGAATCACCGGTTCACAGTGATTCCACCCCTATATGGCAAACTCCGGCAATTTCATATGCAACTCAGATTACCTGCTTTGGTGGAGGTTCAGGAATATATGTGTGTGCCAGGTAGACATTAGGTCTTCATACACTAAATTAACTAAGGCGGGGTTACATTCTCCTTATATACATTGATTTCACCTCTCTATATCAAAGTCTAGCAATTTCATGCTCGAGTCAAATTATCTGCTTTGTTGGTCGTTAAGGAATATACGTCAGACAAGTTGGTATTAGTCCTCTATACATCACAATAACTGGAGCAAAGTCACATTCTTCTCATACATATCCATCATGAATACCATTTGCTGGATTTAAGTCTGTGTTAACTAGCTTCATTCTTGTCATAGTTACATAAAGTTGATAAAGTAATTTCCAAATATTAAGTTATTGTATGTAACGCAAGATAGAATGTAACACTAGGTAAACTTTGTAACAATAGATAAACTTCGTATTGAATTTACTAAAGCAAATAAACCCTCTTCTTTATCGTTTTGTATGATAATGCCACATAAATCATACACACAACTGAACGTATGAAATTATACAACACACACTGAATATCATACAACACAGAGTTCACTCTTGCATCAGACGTAGTCATGAAGATAAGCTAAGAAAACACTACAACATAAAAGTGGTACGTTAAAGAAAACTTACACACACGCACATACACACACACTGTTTAAGCTTGGGTTGTACATATACATATAAGTAAGAATCAATAATGGTATCAGTATAAATAATAGTAGTAGTAGAAGCAGTAACAGTATCATCATTATTATTTTCATTATCATTGCCACTTATTATTATTATCATTATCCTTGTCACTATTACTATTATTCTATCATTATCATTTTATTATCATCATTATTATCACTATCATTATTCATATGATTATTGTCCTTATTATTATTCAAATGAGGAACCCCTTTTACAGGTCTCCTCCAACCTCGAGTTTCGTTCCATGCGGATACAGGGTAAGGTGTGATCCTTTGAGGCAAGAAGGTCCTACATAACGCTGTACATTTTTCCGTCCCCTGAGGATGATACAGCCTCGTCGGAGGATCCACATTCAGATATCTAAAGTCAACTCTCAAGAGAAATGGAACCGAAGACCTCTGGCCAGTGATGTAAGCACCTGGTGCACGGAGGACCTTGGGAGAGGAACCCACGCCTCAAGACGGGCGTCAGGACCCACCCCAGCAGGTAGGTGTAGGATCGACAGTGGTGGTGCCGGGGAGCGGTGCTGCTGCTGGCCTCCCTGTCGTGTCCGGCTCAGCGCCGCGGGCCTCCGACAGTATCCTGGTCCGGCGCGGCGCCCACTTCCCTATTATCCCCAAGCAGGAAGTACGGGCAGGCAGGACGGACGCGGCCCTCCACTGCCCTTAAGTTCTCCCTCATAGTTCTGTTTCTGCTGCCCCTCGGGCTTCCCTCTATTTCATCTCCCTCGGGCGGTTCCTCTCGCTACAGTGGGTCCCGGCCAGCAGTAACACGTTAGGTCAGGGGTTATAATCAGAAGGACGCGGCTGTCATGCCCACTTTACGTTAACAGTGTAAACAGTGACATGGGTGTCCTCATTAGCCTCGGCCTTGGGCCAGGACGGACAAGCCGGCCGGGTTGCCCTTGGACGCTGATGGTACACATTCAGCAATGATGAATTTTCACGACACAGTTTGTGCAATGGTCTATATGGGTCATTCATCTCTCTCTCTCTCTCTCTCTCTCTCTCTCTCTCGTGTAAACGGACGATCCCTAAAAATATGAAGGAAAGTTGCCAAGATAGTTTCAGTCACCACAAGTTGTCTTTCGTCGCTCGCTGGTAATGATCCACCTGAAGCAACGTCAGCTTGGCTGTTGGCACTGTAGGCTTGCTTTACAAGCGTGCCACTTACCCTGGCACCTTCTGCAGGTGCTGGCACCAAAAGAGTGTCACGGACGGACGCTGTCGTTGGCCGCTGGCACACACACACACACAATGGCTCGCCTTATGACAGCCAGGTTTAATGTTTACTTCCTCCGCTCCGGCTGGGGGGGGCTCCCTCCCCCTAATCCCCCCTCCCGTGACCGGTACGACTCACAGTCACCCCAGGTCACAGCTGCCTACATCTAGGAACACTTTTACGTCCGTCTTTTCCTTTTATTTTTTTTTCTATGTGAAGTAGTTCCGAGCCAAACGAGGCATCTTAATCTTCTATGTGTATGGTTGTGCCTTGTAGTCATTATGCGTTTAATACCCCCTACCTCTCAACCTCCCCTCCTCATGTTTGGCTCATTTATTGATGCTTGCATTTACCATAATAAACTACTGTGTATATTTCTACCGTTGAGATATTACGCTAACTTCCGTTCAGATATCTGTGGTGCTAATGAACGAACACAAAGGCAAGATAACAGTTATGAGGCAACAGTTTAAAAACAGATAAACAGACCGGAGATGAATATTGCTGTAACTTTTTATTATCTTTTGATGTAATGCTATTTTGGATACGCTGATTTGCATATATCTCTTTCTAGAATGAATTCTCACACGTTGCCTTCCATTCACCCTTGTTCATTGCGTCAGGAAACTAATATCTGGAAAGGAAGTAGATGAATATTTCATAAGTATAAAGAGATACTAATATTGTCGAAGGAAAATAGAAAAAAAGTCCAAGCTTTGTGTGACAGTTGGAGAGAGAAAGAGAGAGAGAGAGAGAGAGAGAGAGAGAGAGAGAGAGAGATCGTTGATCGGGATTATGTTGAAAAATATCGAAATCTATTGTGAGAAATGTATTAT
>JAYMFT010032531.1:0-15940 GCA_038088735.1 Panulirus argus
ATATATATATATATATATATATATATATATATATATATATATATATATATATATATATATATATATATATTATGCCACACTCAGTGCTTACTAGTTTTCCATGAAGCTGCGAGAGGCGCTGCAGTCAACCAGGCGGTGGGTGTGTGTAAACACAAGACCTCCACCTTGTGCATTGGCTCTACTACATCTGTGGTTCCCATACTTTTTATTAAGTGCCGTACCACTAACCTGTCTTTCTGTCCATGGTATGTGCCGTTTTACACGTAATATCTCTGCTTTAGAAAGATACTTTGAGCTTTTAATAAATCATAAGCATATGGCAATAATTAACACACACACACACACATATATATATATATATATATGAAAAAATATATATTGTCCAACTGTCTTTAGACGAAGTGCCTTAATTTTTTCATTACAAGGGAAATATGGCAGGCCCACCACCGTTCTACAGCTTTCTTGTAAAGGTATTATATTGCTTATCACACTCTCGTCTAATAACACACTCGCTTCGATCCATACACCGTGGAAGCTTCACCTACATGCCTGGCTTGTGACAACGACCACAACTACGGCGGTCAACTTAACTCCTCTGCTTCCATCAGTGAAAACGGAACTTTCCAGAGAACTTTAAACATATTTATAATCGCTTGTTGCCGCAAGAACGCAGAGGGATAAATCAGCAAATCTGTTACTTCTATACCAAATCTTCGGCCATAAAAAAGGGATCACAGGGCATAACTTCGGGGTAAAAAGCGTTCAATTACTGTACTGTGAGAGAATTTCAATTACGGTCACAAGGGATAGCGCATCATACCCTACTGGTATGGGATGCCCTACATGGTCTCGTCGGTCCCTAAAGCTCAAGGAAGACTGTTTTAAGGCGAAAATTTATATATATTTGGTCTCCTGATCTTGCCAGGTTTCAAGTACTCGGGTCATTTATCACGAAGTATAATTAGTCGTGGCAATATTCTGGTCAGTGAGAGAGGTACCATTACGAGCAATTAAAGATAATTTTTCAATTTCACAAGTCTACTTTCTGTAGTTTTTGTAATGATGATAGGAGGCTGCAACATCACTGGCGTTCAGCCCACCGAGAGTAACACGGTGCTTCTCCTAAGACGGCCAACGTGAGCTGAGGAGTTATATCAATAGTACACCAGCAAGCCTCAGTGGATGCGACGGGCAGCCAACGGAACCGGGGCTCATTAAGCTCCCCCACAAACGACCTCTCTCTCGTCCCCCGTAGTCGTTGTGGTCTCCAGTACCGCCCATGGCTCTGCACCCACAAGATACTTCCTCATTTTGAATTCCTATGTCCGTTCTGCCTGGTGCGTGTACACAAAAAGAGTGTTCTGGTACTTCCCTCTGTCTGAGGTCCAGGCCATCCTACGTGGACTATATACAGTGTGTGTATGGTGCAAGAGGTGTGACAGGAGGGAAGAAGAAAGTCGGGAATGTCTATCATTCGTCGTCTGTATGCACCAGGGTATGAGTCGGCAAATTCACACATTCATTCTCGTCTAAAAAGAGTCTTAGGCATCGAGTCTCTTTTTTTTCCACGTTTTCTGTAACTTTTTTAAGGATGCTCTGTCTATCAACAGATTAACCCCTCTTTCTAAAGTTCATAGTGTTATATATATACGTCAGTTTGTACCCTCATCATTGCTAATATCCTCACCTGTTAGAACCATCGCTGCTCTTGTCCTCCGAGGACGCTGGGTCTCCGCACTCGGAGAAGTTGCCCTCGTCAGTCGTGGTGGTGAGCGAGGTCAGGTGGTCCTCGAGTAGCTGCTCCCTGGAGGCCGAGCTCCTCACTTCCTCATCGTCGAGGAGGTTCTCCCTCGAGTTCATGAGGCGCTCCCTCATCTGGCGGAGCTCTTCCTCACGTTCCTTCAGCTCGCGAATCTCCAGGGCGATCTTTGTCTCCGTGCTGTTGGCAGATGGCGTAGGTGTTCTCCTGAGGGGAAGAATGAATGAATGGGTGTGAGCAAATGAGGCCATTTCTTCATCTGTTCTTGGCGCCACCACGCTACCGCGTGGAACAGCCAGCATGTCTGAGGAAAAATTTTCTCTATCTATCTACATATATATCTGATACACTTTTAGCGAAATTTATTTGACCATAGACTATTGTATGAGAGAGTTACGAACTCACCTCTCCGGGAAGTCGACAGGCGGCGGGCTGACGGCATCGTAAATGACGGGTTCGCCGTCGTTGCCGGGGATGGCGTGGGTGTAGCCGACGGTGGCGGGGGCGGCGGGCACGTCCTCCACCACACGGTCCACGAACCCCTCGTCGGAGTCGTGGCTGGCGGGGGAGGAGGCCCCCTTCTCGCGCACCACCGTCGTGGACTTGAGCGTCCCGTTCTGTCGCAGCTCCGCCTCCTTCATCTGCTGGGCCCGGATCTCGGCCTCTATGACGTTCTCCTGCGTTGGGGGCTTCTTGGCCACTGTCTCGACGATGCGTGCACTCCTCATCTCCTGCTCGAATACGTGAGAACAAACTTGGAAAACCCGATTTTTATGATGAGGATCGTATAAGCTACTCTCCTGACCTCCTCCATTGATCTTTAACAAAAACAACGTAAAACTAAAGCCATCTATTGATGCTAAACAACAAAATCATAGAATATATATATATATATATATTTTTTTTTTCGCACTTATTCGCTATTTCCCGCGTTAGTGAGGTAGCGTCAAGAACTCAGGACTGAGCTTTGGAGGGAAAATCCTCTCTTGGCCCCTTTATCTGTTCCTTCTTTTGGAAAAGCAAAAAATAGGAGGAGAGGATTTCTAACCTTAGGTGCAGCGTCGTTGATGCCGTAGACGTACTGCTTGGCGGGGGCCTGGGCTTTGGCGGGGCTCTGCTTTCCTGGGGCTTCCAAGGATGGCGGGGACGAACCCTCGGACTCCGTGGGGGAGTTGTCAAACTGGGGAGGCGGCGCGGGGATGAACTCCGGAGGGGGAGTCACTGTGCTTGGGGATTCTTCCGTCTTCAGGTGGAAAGAAAAAAGAGAAAGAGAAAATGTCACTGATCCTGTCGTAAGCAAAGAAATAAAATCTGATTTAACTTCCATCGCTCCCCGCTCCAACCCTGCAACGTCTGTGTTAACTTATCTAAAAAAACAAGTCTTTTCAAACGTCGAGGCATCTCTAAAATTGCTATTACCGAAGGAAATGAAGGATACACGAAAACCTCCCTAGGAATAGTTTCCTAAAACACTCTCACAAGAAGTGGGTTGAATGACGTCATGTGGTTACTGGCTCCTCCTTTCTCTAATAAGATGTATCAACATCAACTGAACACTGAATGAAAGATTACATTGCTCTGCAGTTTGTATACTTGACAGCCAAGCTCGTCACAGGAGTTCTGACAAACACCACCACCACACACAACGAGCCTCCTAAACTGGTCTACCGAAGAAGTTTAGCACGGGGAGACCTTGGCAGGTGCTCCAGCCTCAGGGCTATCAGGTCTCTGACTCACTCTTAGCCGTGTGTACGTCTGCTTTTCCTCACTCACCAAGTTCATCTTCTCCCTTGCTTATTTTTACTTTTCCCTCTACTATCTAGTTTTCTGTCTCTTACATGTCCCTCCCTCCCATAGGTAATTCTCTTTGGCAAGTCCCTCCCTCTTACTAGATCCTCTTCCAACACGTCCTTCCCTCTCGAAGGTCCCTCCCTCCGATAGGTCCTTTCTCACAGACTCTCCCTCTGACTGGTCCCTCCCTCCCATAGGTCCTTGCCTCTCACAGTTCACTCCCTCACACAGATTCCTCTCTCTAACAGAACCCTTCCTCATAAAAGTCCTCTAACAGGCCCTCTATGTTCCTCCTCTCACAGGCTCTTATCGCTCACGTGTCTCCCTCTCCCAAACACGTACCCCCAACAATCTCTCGTTCTCTTAAGACTTTCCTTGCGCTTGTCACTCTATCACAGGTCCGTCTCTTTCAGGTCCTTAAAGTGTAGGCGTCTCTTTCACGGGTCACTTTCTAGCAAGTCCTTTGTTCACAGGGTTCTCTTTTAGAGATTCCTCTCTCACAGGCCCCACCTCATAAAGGACTCCGTCTACGTTTCCCTATGACCATCCCATCCTCATAAGTCCTTCTCTCAAAGAATAATGTCTCACGGCTTCCTGTTTCACAGGTCGCCTCTCTTTCAAGTCCCACTGTGAGTCGTTTCCCCCCCTCACATATATCTCTCTACAGCCCCTCCTCTCTCCTCTCTCACTCAGGCACCTCCTCCTCTTTCCCCATGATTCCTCTTCCTCCTGCAATCACCACTGTCCGTCATAACCTCTTCCTTCTCATCTCCATTCCTTAAACTGACCCTCAAGACCCATCTGCAACACCACGAACGTGACGGTCACTCCCGGCAAAGGGCTGGCCCCTAGACTGAGCCTCAACACCCACCTGTAGCACCACGGGCGTGACCCCCGGTAAGGGCTGGAAGCGGACGTTGGCGACGCTCTCCCACCCCCCGTCGTCCATGGTGGCCAGCATGCGGGTCTCCCAGTAATTCTTGGTGGCCGACTTGTTGTCTAGGATGCTGAAGTACTCCACCTCACCTGCCGGGGAGAAAGGGGTGGACCTCGTTACTCTCTCTCGTCTACAACTGCGCGTGGCAGAGGTTCAGGTGTGTGAGTTGTAGAGGTTCAGGAGTGTGTGTGTGGTAGAGGGTCAGGAGTGTGTAGAAGAGGGTCAGGTGTATGTGGCAGAGATTCAGGTATGTATGGTACAGGGTCAAATGTGCGTGGTAGATGGTCAGGTGTGTGTAGCAGAGGGTCAGGTATGTGTGTGGTAGAGGGTCAGGCGTGTGTGGTAGAAGGTCAAGAGTGTGTGGTAGTAGAGGGTAATGGGAGCTGCGAGACCTTTCACAGTGACTTATGTCTGTCATGCGCGGAGGTAAGTGTCATATGTAGCATAGCTGCATCGGTTGACATGTCAGTTACGGATGAAGGGTCGTAACTAAGATGGAACCTCTTCTCCTTTCTGATAAATGTGGTTTGTTTATACATTACGCGTCAAAAGAATGTTCAGTATAGAATTCCGTCTCTATAATCCTATAAGAATACCTTTAAACGTACAGAATTTGAGGGACAAATCACCGAATATTCATATAAAGAAAAGGTGAAAAGTAAACACAGATAGACAAAAGAACAGTATCTATAGAAAAAAAAGATACAAGGACAGAAGGTAAAGGGACAGGTTAAGGGAACGACAAGGCAAATCTGCGTCACATTTTCAAATGGATCATTCACCCCGTGACGTCGCGTCACAAGAAGGGAAATGACACGCAAACGATAGCGTATGACTATGATGCAACCCCCAAACCTTCCCCCGCGGAGTCGAACGAGATAAGACCACCTAGAACGACATTCCTGAGCGATTCCGGCACTGCAGGACACGACCACTGCTGGAATGAAACGTCACGAGTCCACGTGGACCGAGCTCTTTAGGAATCATCTGGTCTCCATATAAGCAGTTCGTCCGTCACTCACTCTACACCGAGAGATACTATAAAAAAAGACAATAATTTTCTAAAAGAAAGTGTATAAGTAATAGAGCTATTAGCTGTGCCTCTCTCGATGCGCATCCAATCGATAATTCCAATCGAAGTATTTCCATCAGTCATAGTGACGACTGAAAATGTAGCCACACCGCAGCACCGGTTTCAGATAAGAGCAGCAACCTTCCCTCACGTCCGGAAAAATGCTGGGCGTAAAAAGAATAAAAACCAGACCTGAGCTGACCGTTGTGTGGTCGGCTGGCCAACTCGTCAAGTTTCACTGAACCTGAAGTGATACTGAAACTCAACAGTGTTACCTAAAAAGACTCCCATCCTTCCCGGTAGGATTCGCTTCCTGTATTTCACTGTTTCGAAGGATTTCTGGCTTTCAAGGCAATCTATTAACCTGAGAAAAATACCAAAAATTGCAGGAAATAGATCAGGGTATTTTTTCCCCCCAGAAAAATCTTTGTTTTAAAAGTGAAATATAACATAGCTAAAGGTTGCCCGATATACTTTTTGTTTTAGAATTGCAATATAACGTAATGAAAGGCTTCGATACTCTTATGTTGCCCTTGACATATCCAAAGCTTTTGACTGTGTGTGGCATCGGGGTCTCATCTCTAAACTCCCTCACTTTGCTCCTTCATATCTACCTTCCTCTCCGGCCGATCAATCTCTGTGGTTGTCGATTGATCAGCCTCCTTCTCTTTCTCCATCAACAATGGTGTCCCTCAAGGTTCTGTCCTGCCCCTACACTTTTTCTTCTTTTTATCAACGATTTCCTGTCTTCCACAAGTAATCAGGTGAATTCATACGATGACAACTCAACACTGTTCATCCACATCCTTCAGTTCTACTCCATCTTCTCTCACTCTATCTCCACCTCGTCTTGACACAAATACCTTAATAAACTCTCAGTTGGCCAGCATATTTTAGTGGGGTAGACGAGATTTAATTACGTTTAATGCCTCCAAGACCCAGCTTCTACCCATCTCTCCTACCGAAAACTCCCGTAACTCTCGTCTATCTTTTGACGGTTCCGTAATTCCACCTCTTGATTCAATAAACATACCTGGAATTACTGTAACATCTATTCGTTTCTGGAAACCACGCATTACGGAAATTGCTAAGTCTGCCTCTTAAGAAACTGCTAATCTGTACTAACACGAATACGGCGCCACCCTCGGAACCATCTCATCAGAGTAAACTATAATTATTGAACACATCAAACTTCACGTGTACAGTCTAGCTTAGTTTGGCTAAGTCGTTTAAATAATTTCCTGTGTTTGTGAATTAACCTCAATTGAAGAGCCAATCTGGAGTGAACTACAAAAGCTATCATGTGCATTCTTGGGCTAGATTTCCGTACATCAGGATCAACTTATTCTATTACTAACCGGTGCCGATTTCAGCAATGCCCCAGTCTGCATACGTCAGGGAGGTAGTCAATGCCACAATTCACACAGTCCACCTTTAAAAGACCCCCGTCGTCTGCGAGGCCAGACTCTGTGAGCCTGTCCGCTACACAGGGGGTACTATGGTATACGCACATACTCTCTGAAATCGGAGTGGCACAGTAGATTATAAAGATACACCCATGGTATATTCAACTGCTCTCCGTTACAGGAAGTGAAGGTCTACCATACCCTGATGCCAGAAAATTACAGTGTATTCAGCTTCTGTGAAGAAGGAAGTGGAACTCTATATGAGGTAAATATAAATTCAATAACGTCACCCCTCGCAGTTTATAGCATTACTACGACTGTATAAACGCCCGACGTTACTGACGCAAACGACGAAATCACAGATCTGTAAGGAACCAACATGAAAATCTAACAAACAAATGAGATAAGAACTATCTAATCAGACGAGACATAATCAATATGGCTACAATTTTTTTCCCCTGTTTGCTAAGAAGGCACGGACAACTGAATGCTCTACTTCAGGGCCGCCCAGGGGGGTACCTGGCTCAGGCTAGAGTGTGTATATATATATATATATATATATATATATATATATATATATATATATATATATATATATAAAGCGTTAATGAGATGGCCTTGATTAGGGCCTCAGCTATCGAGATTCGAACCAAATGTGGGCGACAACCTGGCCGGCTCGTGGATGCGTCAAGCAAGGTCAGCAACGCTAAACGCGACCCCACGGAGGCCCGTATCACCAAAGATGAAGAAAATGTCCAAGTACATGACACACCACACCATAGGTCTCTCTCAGGATCTGTAAAAGAATTTCCCCTTCCTACGTAAAGCGTAAATTCTTCAGACCTTCCACAACACTTCCGCCTTTTTTGGCAGAAATCACACCCTGCTAAGCTACTACACACATGTGACTCACCCAATCACTCGACCTGGAATGTCTTGTTTGAACGAGTGACGCACGCTGACGTCACTCGCGCGTCTGTCGGTGTCACAAAGCCGCGCCCGTCACAATTGCACAATGCCACTTCCATCGTGAATTCATTAGGCATCACAGGCCGTCACCCTATCATGACTGTTTACCGCGTTAATGGTTCCGGGTTAAGGCGTCGCCGACCATAGCCAAGTGGGTGAACGATAATCAGGTACAAGAAATAGCCTAGCCTTTGACGTAAACACAAGCATACAGGAATACGATACATAACAGATACATTTTAGAGAGATAAACAAAGGATGGAATGACTTCCAGAAATACATATAATGCAAACGCGAGGAGTGAAACAATGAAAACTTGCCTTGTTCGGTGGCTGGTTTTAAAGATCTCCATCTTTATTGCGGATACAAATCTTCACAGTTCCCTTTATGCCTAACTTATCCGATATATAAATGAAACTGAAACTTGAAACAGTTCCTTGGCAACTAAATTCCAAAACAGCGGCGACTGTCTATAATAAATAGGCTGTGGGTAGTGGAGGTCAGGAATATAAGAGGGTAGGACTGGGTAAACTGTATTACATAATCGATCATCACGGATGAAATCAGAAGCCTGCATCTGATACATGATCTATCGTTATCGATTAATCATTATCAAGTGTTACAAACACTAGTAAATATTTAGGTCATGTTTTTTTTTAAAGTTACTTCATCCAAAGCAAGAAGTTAACTTGAATTGTACGAATCTCGATCAAATGACCAAATAGATCGCAAGCTTTTTCTTTTTTGGAGATAATATAACTCTATTTACAACATACTGTTCGATTTTGACTCGAGTGAGCGGTGTCTTCTGGAAAATAATCAGTATGAGCTACCTTACCTATTTTTTTTTCACTGTATTCGTTTGTAAAGGTTTATTGTGCATTCAATACATCAATACATATGGACAGGAGTACATACATATAGCACATAAATGTACGGCGGCAACATGTAATTTGTAAGCCAACTGACTCTCGATTGTAGTAGTACAGTATGGGAACACTCGTAACAAACAACAGGAGGAGATTAGCATGAATAGATCATGGATGGAACTGAACTAAATATTCTATAAATTTTCATAAATGTAAATTCATGTTTCCGTCGAAGAACACATAACACGCATTCGTTTAGTCTGCTGACTGACACTGTAGGTGCTCGCCCCTTACATACGTATTTTTGCTCCCCGAAGAAATTTTTTTGTGTGCGCCCATGCAGCGCTGGAGTCCGAACGTTAACGAAGGGACTAAATCAACATCGGTTCAGTTAATACCTTGACGGGTATGTCCGCACCCTCCGACTCGCTGATGAGAGTGTCCACAGCCTCTAACTCCACACATGAGAGATACAGTTAAAGTTATATCCGTAAATCTAACACCTCGATCCGACCCTTTAGTCGTTCTCGAGTTTAAATCCAACAAATAAGGTCACCAAGAACGTCGAGAGAGGGGAATAGGAGGGGCATTACGTGGCCCCATGAGCTGGCTACATAAGCCCATATTACCATCAAAACCGGTGGCGAGTCTCAGCCCCTTACGTAAAGTAAACTTGACGACCCGGCAACTTCCAAGGCTTCGCATGCGCCTTTCCTCAGCCCTAACTAAGTCCCTGCCACATACGATATCCCGCGATTAATCGAGATGATAACTACTACAGACTCTGGTATGTGGATCTTATCATATGGAGAGAACCTTGATGTGATGGAAAGTATCATGTCGAGTCATTTTCAAAGATAAAAGAACGTGCAACAGTAACAGTTAGAGACAGAAAGAGTACCTAACGCAGGAGGAACCTATGACGACGAGATTTTTTGCCGTGGGGCAGCAGGCCTAGCACGGTGCGGGAAACGCATAAAAGAGAGAGAGAGAGAGAGAGAGAGAGAATCAACAGTCTGCCGCCAAGCACACGGCATAACCGTCAACCCTGAGTCCACCTGCAACTTTATCAACCATTTAACTAAGTTCCCTTTCAAAATGTTCTGTGCTTATACAATGCACGTTAATTTCGCCTGAGCGAGAGAGAAGGTGATCTACTGCTTTCAGGACAAAAGGGGCTTAAGCTCATTAATATGCATCTCTGTTGCCAACTTTGATGCAATAACAATCACAAAACGATTCTAATTACAAAGGCTATACACATTCTTGAAAAAAGACATATAAAGAATAATGGGACAAAACAGTAACGTAAATTCTAACCCCAATTTTCAACAATTAGGCCCCCAGTCACCTTCCACATATCCACAGGAGCCAGCGAAGAGACACGAACGAATAAACAAAGACAGAGTGAACAGGGAAAAAATAATTATTCTAAACCCCTTGAACACGATGGTATGATCTTGCAACACGACAGCACGAATCTTGAGCAGCTCACGTCACAAGCCAGGCCATCATACCCGTGCTCAAGGACCGTACTGCTGTGTTCGAAGGATTATTAAGTATAACGAGGACAGTTCAAGGAATACTCGCTGGAAAGCCTAGTCCCTCTTTCCGTTACTCACCCGGCATTCTCACTATTGTGTTCGACTTCTTCCTTGTAGAATCTCAGGCATAGGTTACTGCAGCTGTGAGGTCTCCTCTCTATCAGCAGCCTAACAACAGCTGTTGTATCACAACCTCTGTATCGCCAGCATGCCTCGGCTCGGTATTGTTACAGACGCTTTATCGAAGTCCAGAACGCCAGCGAAATCAGTACCTGCAGCTTACGACAGCCCGTACGAGATATCCTGGTCTGTGAACTTCAAGTCACACTCTGTTCTATACCTCTGTCACCTCCTCGATCAACTATTACTGTGGTCATTTAAGATATATTGATTGTATAATCTGATTCACTATCTGAAAAAAAAAATGTTTATCACGCTTATTCGCATCCTTATCTTCATACACGGTTACCTAGTTATGAATCTACACAACTTCTCTGGTGTCATTAGGTGAACAACAACTCGCATGTCATATTCAATTTCTGACGGGGAAACAAAATAGAGGAGCCAGATATGACGTCCCACGGGAATATGCAACTCCGCACCGTCACTGTACATCCCCGAAACAAAACAATTACCATCGCGTTCTTAACCACAAGAATGGTAGTAATCTACAAATTATGTAAAGAAAACACAATGTTCTTAATTCACTTTTAAAACATCTTGATATACAGACGGTAAAAATTACTATTTCAAAACGAATACCCCCATGTTTTAAAGGAGCTGTGTAGCAGTTGGTAGCTTTGGAAATTAAGAGCGCGTCGCTACCTCGACACGCTGAGGCAAGTTAGACATGTCCGCAAAGAATAACTGACTGATACGAATTCTCAAGAACAATGAGTAATGATGAAAAACATTAAATATAAGAACATGTACAAGCAATAGTCATTTCTTGTACAGTATATTTCAGGTGTTTTATCCATTAAATCCAGTAATGATTCATAGCTATTTAGAAAGCCACCCAAGTTATTAGAAACAAAGTTTGTAATCATTTACCATTAAGCTTATCTCCAAATAGGAATACTACTCAATAAATAAGCTATCTTACAATATAATGCCTGTTAACGTCTTCGTCGCAAGCCGAGGGTCCCTCACCAGACAGTTTCCTCCATCTATACTGTTTGATAACTGGCATTTCCCAACCGTTAAAAAAAATCAGTTACAATAGCAATACCAACTTTTAGAGCAGCAAAATGGTCTTCTGTTTCTTGGGATATATCGGTTTTCCACCCAAATGCATAATCCTTAGCACTGAAGATGCCTATTGATTCTTTCAACATAAAATAGATATTTTCTTAAATCATGCTTAACATTTTTCCTGCCTTTTCTGGCAAATCCCTTCAACAAGTTGGATCATCTTCACCTTGATCACCTACGACAAGTGCGAGCTGCAGCATCCTTCACAATCATGCAGAACGAATCTTCGCCTCGCGTAAGACAAATTTAAATCACTTTTTTTTTTGTTTTTTTTTTTTGTATCTGGTTCCATCCGATTCAGCCTTCACTCGCTCAACACCATCACTGTCATACACCAATCTCATTTTGCGTTTCCGTAATAATTAAGAACGTGACGAATCCTACATCTGAGTGTATAAATCCACTTATTCGTCATGTGCCACAAGCACCAGCGACAAATGACGACGGCTTAAGATAATAAATGCGAAGCCAGAAGGCGAACGGAGGAGCGTCTGGCTAGAAGTCGTTAAGGCGGAATACTGTCGCCTGTCTCTCGAGTGGCGCGGGCAAGCCGGTCGGCCGCGAGGCGCACACTACTAACACGCTTATCTTTTCACACGCATACGCCCGTACAGTACTCCCTTCCAAGCCATGACCCAAGTAACCGTCCAACCCCATGACTGATATCTAAGCAGGAACGTAAATCAATATATATACACACTGTCTTTACCATGTGATACCTGGGGTAAGAGATATAGTTACAGGCTCTGTGGAAATGGGCGGGTTTAACCGTCTGAATCACCATGCTTTATCAGCTTATCAGTTACAGGGTCTGACGCTGATAAGTGTTGTACGTGGACCGATTCGGAGAAGGTCGTATCCCACTAATAAATCCCTCCTAACAACGTTGATCTTTTTGGAGGGTACGTTGATGGAAGCCCAACTCTCTGGTAGTTGTTCGTGATGACTCAGTCTTACTTTAATCACCCTAAAGTAAATAAGATTTTCTAAACCTATTAGATAAAAACGTTTGGAGCCCAAAATACGCCAACCAATATAGGCCTTGTCACGAATTACATAAGCCTTCTTCATACACAACATTAGGCTACACTGATCTTGTAACCTTATTACACCAGACATATAAGGATATCATACCAGGCATATACGGCACTCATGACATATACTAAACAACCTTACCACAGACGATATGTAGGTCTATCTTATGAGGTGTGTGAACTATCACCTATCTTTATTAAGTTTACCACACCATCCAGAAAAGCCTATCTACTGATGACCTATATATATGCCGATGACGATCGTATATGCCTATCAGAAACTTTATAAGCTCGTAATTCCAGCCCTTTATGTGCATCAGTTTCAGTTCAGTTTCAATACTTTATCATGCGACTCCATGTGAGCCTAACACATAGGCCAAGTAAGCCTAAAACATCACCAGTGTTGGCCTATAGCAGGTGCATATGGCCGTTACATCAGTAGTATAAGCCCAGCACACCAACAGTATAACCCTAGCATAGCATTATGAACCTACAGCATCGGTTATATATGCCGACCACATCAGCAGGTGTAAGCCGACCACATGGACAGTATAAACTAGCCATGACCAACTAACCTAACTATGTCTCACTTTCATTTAAAAATTTAGATTATCGGTTCATTGTACTAGAAGGTAAAAAACATGACCCGGTACTTGATCCTCAAACGTATGAGATTACATCACACACCCCCTCCCTCTACAAAAGCTGTGGGCATAAGAGACAGCTGCTCCTCCAGGCTGCAACACCATGACCCTCAAAATACTTATATGAAGTTTACGAGCGAGAGAACTTTGGTAAATACCAGTGAGACTGAAAATCCAGTCTTTTTTGCTTTTTGTTTTCCATCGAACGCGCTGACAAATGTTACCAATTAAGACAACAAAAGGCGCCCAAACACACATGGCAAACGACTGTCGGAAGGTGAGAATTGCAGAGGTTTCCTGTGTCGTTAGCTCACAATGGCAGACGCATTATTTGTCGTGAATTCACGCGGGGAAACGTATGTTGTGGCGTCAATATCACAAACACGAGAGTTTACAACGTCGCAAACTCATAACTTTAACATGATGGCATTTGGCCGTTACGCTTCAGAATGTAATCATCTGTGGTAAAATGTCTGTCTTCCATGATTCTTCCGCCAGGAAACAAGAAATCCCTGTACCATATTCAGAGCCGAACGTGAATCAGTAAACTCAACCATAATCATATGAAGGCAAGTACTGGGATAGTTACCTTGCCAGACGCCATCCATTTGGCGAATTTCTTCTTTGTGAATCTTAACCGTTACCATTCCGTTTGCCATGGATGCAAAATCCACACTGAAGACACTGAACACACGCGCATCACTGTTCTGTTCTTAACCCGCGGAGACGCAAACACTTCACCACACTTCTTGACTTGTGGTCCACCCCGGTGGAGGTGGCCGGCTTCCCGAGTGTTGCGCAAGCCCTATAGAGAGGGAGGCTGGAAGAGGTGTGTGTGTGTGTGTGTGTGTGTGTTCTACTTCTTCATTTAGGTAAGACCTGCCTTACCATTCGATGTTCAATAATTGTGCTAAAAAAAAAAAATGCAATAAATCATCCAATGCAAGAACAGAAAGCATAAATCCCGCAACGCCGACCCAGCGCTGGGTGAATGCCAAGCAGCCTCGTCCAGGTATCGCCAAAAACTTGCCATAACCCCCCAGCAGATAACAGTAGGGCAGCGGCTGTGGCCGTCCTCCGGGTGTCTTTATGGCGCAGTTAATTCGCCACCATGTGTCCCCCGAGAGCAGTGAGGCTGCCTGAGGCTTCCGGTGTCTCGGAGTTAATCCTCGTTCGTGCGGTGTTCGTGAGCCATAACAGTCCAAAGTGAGGCCGAATTTCGCTCAAAGGCAAAACATTTGAATTTTCATTTAATCTTCATCGATAAACAACTCGGAAAAATATATATTCAAGAGAAACTGTAGCTCCCTTAATGATTCACGGGGCACACATCGGCTCCACATGCAGCATTCCCCTTTCATTATGCAACTAGAATAATATCGTAAGTAAATGAAATTTCCTTCGCTGGCTCAAGGTAATAGTGCCAACTTGAGGCATTCAAAAACATGTGTAACATTTAAACCCTATCATTAATCTTTCCGCAATATGCAGCAAGAAAGATACCATAAGTAATCAGGGCTCATTCGTTGACTCGAAGCTTCGGTTCACGGTGAGGCCTTTTATCTGTTCGTGATGAGTGAAGCTTATCACATCCAGGCATCGACACGAAAAAGCAAAATGTACCCTTCGATTCGCCTGTTCCTTACCTCAGCACTGGACATCAAATATCTCATTAACTGGTGGAACGAAAAGTCAAAACACGATGTAATGGCTACGTTCAAAACCCTGTCCTCGGCTGCGCAACCACCAGCAACCCTGACATTACACAGAGTCGAACACGGTGTCCTCGCTATGCTCCAGCGTGGAATGGAAACACACATCCAGTCGTGTCACCGACACCGTGCAAGAAGAAAGAATATCGCCGGGTCGGGGAAGAAAAATGCATAATCGTGACGACATGTACGTACTGCCTAATGCAAAATTTTACGGTTCAGCCCGTAAATAAATTTGCCCAACCTTGTTTAAAAGAGCAGGGTGACCAGCAAGGCAAGAGAGTACTCAGCGACCTCTATATGAGGCCTTCCAAAGCTGGTCAGTCCGTAAAAGGCAAGGAATACCAGCACACAGGATGCCGGAGGAAATGGGTTTTGTTTCTACTTGCGTGTTGTGTGTTTTTGCAGCTTCGACCGATGGAGTTCTTTATACCAGTGAAATAATAACCATACGTCAAAAGCGAGCGGTAATGTCGCACCTACGCTCGACGGGTGTTTACCGTTGATGATGCAGCCTAGCCGAAAACCAAAAAAAGCTACCGCCTTCACTACTTAGTTATACGCTTGGAGAAATATTTTGTTTGTTACTGTGTTTGACTTTCGTGAGTGAAATTCAAGACAGCGAAACTGGAATCAGAATGATTAAGCACGGCCAACGATGAATCTATCTACGTATCTTCCCGTTATAACAGGGCATTCATTTAACTGACGAGTTAGTGGATTTATGCGACGCGTGTTTATTGTATGTGTCAAGGATTAATGGCTAGCAATCTGTGGAGTCGATATTTTCAACATGGGCAAAGTGACTTGGATATTTACTGTCAGTAGCGATATTTATGCCATCAAGACACTGACTATATGATGTGATTGCCTAAATACTTATATATATATATATATATATATATATATATATATATATATATATATATATATATATATATATATATAT
>JAYMFT010032542.1:0-15940 GCA_038088735.1 Panulirus argus
TACATACACACACACACACACATATATATATATATATATATATATATATATATATATATATAAAAGGGGGGGGAGAGACTTACAAAAGAAAGTGGCAGGAGGTCAAGAGGAAGATGCAGGGGCTGAAAGAGGGCAAATGAAAGTTAGAGTACGCAAATATCAGCAAACTTCAGGAAGAATAAGAAAATTTTTTGAATGAAAGTTAATAGTGAGAAATAGAGAACGAATGGGAACACTGGTGAAGGGGGAATTATGGGGAAGTGGTAACAAAGGAATGCATGGAATGAAGTGAATTAAAGTGACGTGGTATATAAGAAAAGATGTGCTATTAGTGGACTAAAACACGGCATATGAAGCAGTCAGGGGAAACCATGGGGGAGTTTGTAGGGCCTGGTTGTGGACAGGGGTCTATGGTTTCGGTGCAATATACATGACTGTTAGAATGGTTGTGAGTGAATGAGGCAATTTCTTTGTATGTTCCTCACTCTACCTCGCAAATGCAGGAAAAGGCAAACAAGTTTGAAAAAATATATTATTATATATCTCAGTCCTAATAAAAAAAAGCTGAACAGCATATTACCAATGATTTACTCTTCCATTTTATATGAATAGGTTAGTCATCCTTACTGCATCTTACTTACCAACATAGTATGGTGTGTAGCATGGGGTCTGCAAGGATTCCTTAGAAAATGTTTCCTTAGCAAACCCAAAATCAGTCAATTTAAGTGCAGCTTCATCACCTGAAGGAGAAAGGCTTTTGTGTAAGCTACATTTAACAGTTTTGTAAACAGTACAGAGAACTAAACATCATATCTAATCATGTAAGATTTATGTCATCTGAATATTAAATTTTGTGTTTATCAAGGTTATCATCATTTCCACCTTACCAATTTTCTGAAAATATTCGATCTTAATTGAAAACTAAAACTGAATCTGGTTAAGTTACTTACCTAAGCCTTCACCCAGTCTCAATGTCAAATAGAATCTGGTTAAGTTATTTATTTAAGCCTCCATCCAGTCTCAACAACTGAGACCAATCAATAAAGTAGCAAACAAATTAAATCTACTAGTGTGAACATCTAGGCATGAGGTTATAGCAAAAAGGATCCAGGTACTCTTACTACAATTAACAGTAAATAAATACATACACCTTGAATACGAGATGTTGGTAATGAAGAATTTAGAACAATTTCTCTAATAGAGGCAGGGCCCTTGAAACACTAGAATGAGCTCTTGCTCACTGGGGCAGGGGTTTTAAAACACCTATCAACCTTCCACACATGCTTTATCCAACAGAATTGTATTCATTTCAACAATCACAACATCTATGAAGCCAGCTAATGCTCATTTACAAAGACCCAACAACCATGCAGTAATCCAACCCAACCTATGACATCACTGGCACAGGGCTGTCCTCCAACCTTTGTCTCTCATTGCTACAATGCTTTAAATCTCAATAAGTGAGTTATACTGAGGACTTGGTGGTCTGGTGCCTTCAGTTGGATGAACTACAGCCTAAGAAATGGTTAATGAGCAACTGGCCAGCAAATACATGGAAGAAGATATTCATATCAGTTAAATTCAATACTGACAATAAAAATAGCCAAGGCTGTGGAAGAGATGATACCTCTTTTGGGTAACTGCAACTTCCCAATCTCTAGAATGCACAGTCAAGATCAAAAATGATATATCTTTCTCATCTGGAGGATGCCACCAATGACAGCCTGAGAGCTTTGATATATGATTTCCAAAATATTCAGCTCAAATACTTCTCCTCTAAGGGGGAATTTTTCTTACCTAGCAAGAGCTACATAAAAAACATAGAAAAATGTAAAATACTTCTTTATTAAAACATGGATCAATAAGTTGAGAGTACCATAAATAAACCAAAATGCATTACAGACTCCATCTACGTTCATGCTTACAAGAAAGGGGGAAGAGGCAACCTACGGGATGACATATGATCAAGGAAGGAGCCAACTCTCAAGAGACTAAATATAATGTACCTACTCATGTGTGTGTACAGTAGATTTTCTGGCTTAAGATCTCTGTGGGCTATATTAAGCAGATGAAGATGCTGTACAGCCACACAAATTTCTCTCATAATGCAGGCTGCTTCACGCTCTGTAAATGCACCATCGGCTCGATCTTGAATTCGCTGGAATAACTCTCCACCCTCCATGCTAAAAAAAAATTATATAATATCATTTAACTAAAACAAGGAATTTTCTTTTTCCTTCTAACTACATAACCAATTCTTATCCATCTAATTCAACTGCCTCAAAACACTTCAGGTATCATCATACTTATTTTCATATAAAAAATGTTTTACTGAAGTGTAACGTTAACTACACAAATGTATCCCACATAAATAAAACCTAAATATATCAAATCTTAGTAGAGAGAAAAGTTCAAGTTCAAGTAACTCTTCCTCATACCAAGCAAGGTGTTACAGGCACATCATTCCTAAATATTTTGTTTACCAATTAAACACTTTAAGCAGCAAAACAGCAAACTACAACATCTGAAATACCTGATGAAGAATGAAGCATGTAAAGTTTCCATTATATAATTTGTTTTCATTAAAAAACTGAAAGAATGAGGATTATCTCAACAACGGTGACACAGACAGAATCATGACATCTAAGGATTTATGCAATTCATTTATTATTCTTTTCAAAATAACTTGTAGCCTAAGAATGTCTTCAAGCTACGAATGTATGCAAGATTGTTTATAACCAAACCATCATCTATGGAAGGAAAGCTTCATTAAAATTGCTGCCATCTGCTTGCAACACCAGGAACATAAACGTATCCAACCAGTTGATCATTAAAGCCTGAATTAACTGAAAACTCCTAAAGATACTATACACATTAAACCTCTTAACATCTAATAAATTCTACAACATAACACAGCAGTTAACTGTCCCTAATCATAAGAAGCTTTCTGAAATGAAAAGTAACAGAAAGGAAACTTTGACTATATTATACAATTAGTAATAGTGCTTAAACACACTTAACATTAAATGATGGGACACATGGACATAAAGTCCATGTGTCCCATCATTTAAAGGTAAGTAAGGTAACAAGGCCTTATCAGACAGGTGAAATACTAAAGCATCTGAATGGACCAGAAATTTTAGAGTACACAAAACTGGAGATATTGAAATAATAATCTTTGCAATATGAATTAGTAACAATCATATATGAGTATTGTCAAGAAGAATACCTACCATTCCATGACAACCAATAGGCATTTCTGGTTATTGTAAACATTCTCAAAGACATCAATTATTGCTACAACGTGCGGACATGTTGATCCCCTACAGTGCAAGTCCACCTCTCTTCGAGACTTTGGACTGTCACGCAAAACCTGAGGAAAAATTTATATCAATGTGAATTTCAGAATTTCAAAGTTCCATATAAGAGACAAAATGAAGTAAAGGTATTCCAGGTTTCAGCAACAATGCATGCCAGTCTGCAATGGGAAAGTTGCTTACGTATGGCAAACTGTGGACAGCTTTTCTCAATGTGATGCAATAATACCATAAATGCTAAATACATTAAATAAAGTTAAGGCTAATTCAATCCTTATATGAGAGAGTCAAGAAAATTTAGGTGGGACCCAAGGATGGAAGTTTATTAGAAAAAACACAAAACTTATATTTTCATCTTATCAATTAAGTGGTGACAGAGAGTGGAATGCAGTTTCAGACTAGGGAGGTGCAATGTACCTTCAGGAGTGGTAGAAGATGTGCAGATCAGGTGTCTGCTTACAAGAATCATCCACTTAGAGGTGAATATTATAAAATGAATGAGAAATGGCTGATTACCAGGAATTATCGGGCGCATCTAAAGCAAGTGTTATCAGCCTCAATAAATTTTCAGTATACAGATGCATGTGTTCTTGATAGATTTTGACAAAAATGGTACCACTAGATTCCCTACACCATCTTGAATTTATACAGTAAGTAAAATTTTAGGTAAAGCTGTTCTATACACTTTAGACAAAACATAATCACCTAGCACTTGCTCAGATTCTATACAGCTTTATTCAATGTTAGTCAATATACAACCTGAATTAAGCTGCAATTCAAAAAAAAATTGCTTTTAGGGTTTCTAAATAAATAACTTCCCTTAATTACAATGCATTCCAATGAATGGTGCCATGCATCATAACATATGAATCTGAGTGAATCCAAGATCTGCAAATAAGATGGATGAGTACCGATGAGTATAAAGATAAGTAGTTCAAGTTAATGCTTATAAGATCTATCCCTCACAGGATCAGATTCCTAATAGTGTATCGACAGCTGAGCTCACAGTTTACTTTATGAGCCAAATGATTCGTAAAGCAGTTTAGTGGAATATGTTTTCATAATGAAATATCACTAACAACTGTACCTGCATGACATTTTTGGTGTTAACATAGGCAGGTTATCAATGTTTGTATGTTTACTTGTAATTTAAATTATTTATAATTTAACCCTACACTTTCTTCCTCCCTCATAACCCTACCACAAACGAGTGATTCAAAACTGAAAGATCTTTCTAAAGACTGAAATAGGAAAATCCCACACTCTTATCAAATCACTCTATCAAATGGCAACAACTGTGCTATCCGAGATCACAGATCATAATCATATAAATCACATAGCACAAAATTAAATTTCCTCCATCCTATCTCCCCCACCTCCACCATGCAAGATAAGGACGTGCCTTCAGAATGTCCTGGTGAGGACGAGCCAGATACAAGGATTAGCACAGCCCAAGTGTTAGGCAGTCTATCAGCTAAATGGTGCCGACGTCTTACCTTTAAGGCATATTTTTTCTGATCCTTTTTACTGAAGCACTCGACCACCTTGCCGTTGATGCCCAGGCCGAGCACATTGTTGGAAATTACGTATTCGTCCAGTATAGACTTGGCTTTGGTATTGAGCACGCACACCCCCGCGCGGCTCCTGCTACAGTCGTCCACCTGATCTACCATCATGGGCTCCTCCATTATAACCGGACGACAACCATATACAATCCTTTACTGCTTCACCTGTCATATAACATGTTACAGAGGCGTTATTGTGTCATGGGAGGCGTCACTGGGCACGTAAATAAACAGACTCCACTTCACATCAACCTGCCGGAAGCAGGTCTTAGCCTCACCGTTCCAAATTTCAGGAATTCTATCATAATGCCCTTGACCGCAATAAGTAGATTAAAAACGTTACAGAAAAGTATGAAGTGTAAGTACAAGTAATTTCCGTGCATGGATGAATCTATGCTATGAAATCATGCAGTCTAATACTTATCTTTCCGAGAAATTTATAATACCACCTTCTGGTAAGGATGTCATTAAATTTACACTCCTCATTGAATACCACATACGTCTTTCCTCCAATATTTATAACACAGCTCAGAAAAATCAGATAGTTATATTCAAATGAAAATAAACTATGGAAATACTCAAATTATGATTATTTACTTTTTCCTGAAAATGTAACAGGATGACGCTTAATACCAAATTCACATTCACCTTCATTGTTCATCACCCCAGAATACCTTATATGTAATTCTGAAAAAGGGAGACATTACCAGGGACTTTTTAAGATATTCAATCCATTTCTTTGATATACAGCTTTCAGAGAAAGCAAAACAGTCCATTAGTGTAATAGAATAACAACTTTGGGGTTTGTTTTTGTCTTATAATCCATAGTCATGGAACTAATCCGATCTTAGGACAAATCTAATAGTGTCATCTGCACAAGGAATTATATCCGACAGCTCCGTCATAATCTTTGTATATATATATATATATATATATATATATATATATATATATATATATATATATAGATAGATAGATAGATATAGATAGATAGATAGATAGATAGATATGGGTCTTAATCACACAGTTTACTGTGCGGGGAAGACGTTTTATTCTCATGGTTCCCCATCCCTTGTAGTATTTCTACGATCATACAACTTTTTCTTATTTCTGTAAGCTGCATGCATTTGCCACGTCTCTATTCGTTTATTCCAATCATCTACCGCTCTTTTACTACTTGAAAGTGCTTATTCAAATCTCTCTTGCTTAATTTCATGTAATGTCTTCTGGTTGTTCCACCGCTACAACCCTCGAAGAACTGTTCACTGTCTACATCATCAAGCTGTTTTAAAAACTTAAGAGGTTGTATCAGGTCACCCCTAACTCTTGGCTTTTCTAACCACATGTGGACTGAGTTCGGCTTTACTGCATATGACCCTGGAAGCGCTTCTCCAGGGAAACTTGCGGCTCGATGACTGCACTTCAATCAGCAGGGAAAACATGGATTGATTTGGAATAAACATTTCTTCCAAGATATTTTACTTCGATGAAATAACCTTGTCGAAGATGACTTTTCCTTCGCATCGTAAGCACAAGCACAGAGAGGGAGGGAGGGAAGAGGGTCTTCAACTAAGCAAACCAAATTTCGAGCCTTGTCGTTATTTTGGAATTCTAGGCGGTGAGGTTGATCGATGTGTTTGCTACACCCTCTTTAGGTGGCTGATACATGGCCACACTCTCTGTCGTGGAGGACAGAATTAAAAGATGGTTTCTACACCACTGTCGAAGCCAGCTTAAACAAAGCATCAGTGCTCTCATGTTTCGTTTACCAATGTCGTACAGATCGCCTGAAAGCAGCATCATGAAAAACAACTGTTTCGTGGATGAAAAATTGACAGAGGAAGGTGAGACTTCCAGGGACGCATTGGTAGGACTGACTGGGAACATTTTTTCTCTACCACTTCCTAATATTTACATTTACAGTACTGGTAGACACCAAGCCTAAAAGATCAGACGTTCTCAGTGTTCTCTGGTCCCCAAACACCAGTGCAGAAGAGCCACAGTGATAAAAGATAAAATTCTTGGCACTGTTCACTATAAATACAGCATTTCTTCCCCCGTAATTAAGTCTGGTTCCCTTGAAATGCTTGTGATGCAAATGAAACATAACTCCTTGATACCTTCAGAGTGACATCTGCTTCTATAAACGGATCTAGTATAGTCCAAATTAAGAGAAAGGAAAAGTTACAACCAGATGATAAATCGTAAAACAGAGACGACCATTTTACCTATTTTAAATTAATATCACTATAAAGAAACCATATTTCCATCTGGACAAGGACGGCATACAATTAGTCCTTGCATCAACAAACTAAATAAGCCCTGAGGAATGAAATCTATTTGGCAAAAGGCGTGCATTCCTTTCTCGCGACATTACATTTGTATGATATACTTCTAATTTAAATGCTAGACTTTGCTCCTATTTATGTCAAATGTAATTTTCATAAACGTAAGGAAATATGTCATTACAGTGACATACTGCAGAGATATGTCCATGGTTTGTGAATTATTCTGGGCTTTGTTATTATTTCCAAAGACTTCTCTGTACTGGTGATATCAACAGTGACCACAGTGGCTGTTATGATTTTATTCATACAAATGGGTGAAGACGAGGGGTATGGCCTGGTGGTATCTGCATAAATCAAACACCTACACCTGGGAGTGTTGTGGCAACACATTGGTAACATCTAACGATGCCAACTGATATCACTTCATCCGCTCATGACGGTCAGGTTGGCTATCTGTCTGTAAACATGCTTAGTATCCTGTGTTTAGTCAACACTTCGTAAATACGAACATCCAGAGATTATTATTATTATTATAATTGTTATCATTATGCATGAAATCCTGTCACTAGACCTTCTGGCAGCATATCGAAGCACCACATATGTCCTTATACTTGGAATATACATTAATATTTTGAATGAAAATCTCTTCCTAAGATTCATCGGGAACGAATATGTATGTTGAAGTAATTAAAAGATGCTGCGAGTTGGTTGAGTAGTCAAGACGGATACGCGGTTTACTTGCTGGTCGCGCTAATGCGGGGAAACCCCCAAGATAAAGCCTCTGCTTCCTGTTTCGCCATATTGTAGCACATAAAACTTCTTACTATATCACGCTCATCAAGCTGTACAACTTCCACATAAATTGAAACTGACGAAAAATAATTCTAATACACAAATGGAGGGATCCCAGAGACATCAACTAAAGGACAAACATAATTCTATATCCAAACCTGGTTATGCATAACTAGAGCAGCACCAAGAACACCATATCATTAACACTAAGCTTATTTAATGTATCCAGTCCATGACAACGAATAATCGATTGTTATCACTGTGGTTTTGTTCAAAGAGCCTTTGACAAAAAATGAAGGTCCTCATAACTTCTTAAGCTGTATAACTATGGCCTTAAGAATCAATCTAACATCTTTGTTACATCTTACTATGTCAATCAATGTGTAATCCCAAATAATGAAAGACAAACAACTCTGATAATAGGCGTAGGAGTTCTCAAGGTAACATTTTAGGTTCCCTTTTGTTTCAATTTTACTTCAATGAAGGTTTTGGAAATACGTCCAAACACAATAGCAACGATGGCATCAGAAATGATGGTGTGTGGGATCTAGTCGAGCTGCTTTGCTGGTGCAGAAGCAAGACAAGATGTAAAACAGTAGATTCCTTGGTGCTGTTACTGGAGGGAAGGGCATTGTCGGAGTTCTGTGCTGTTGCTGCAGGAAGGAAAGGCTATTGCCAGCGTCCTGTGCTGCTGCAGAAGGGATGGGACAATATAAAACCGTAGTCCCAATCGTGTGGGGAGCGGAATGTGATGGCTAGAGCCGAAATATCGTCAAAACTGGACTGAAATCACAGGTAAAAATTGGAGGAGAAAACAATGGAAAAGAATTGAAATACAAGAGCGTGGAGCTTTTGCCATCAGTTAGTGTCTACTTTCATATTTCAGTTTTCTCCGAAAATACTTGGCTAATTTCATTCAAACTTGGCAGGGATGATCCTTTCTCAAAACTGTATGTACTGACCATGATCACCATCCAAGGTGGCCGCTGTTACAAGTAAATCGAGGCGGGGTTGGTTGGTTAGTTATTAGGATGTTAACGTAAGGCTATTTCTAATCGGAAAATCTTTATAGCCTGCTTCAGGTTTTAAAGATAATTCTATCACCACGCACTCTCTCATTATATGTGTGATCATTAAAGCCGCCAACATCGTCATGAGCACCACAGGAAAATTCTTTTGACATCAAGCATTCACGATAATTGTAAGACCATATACGATCTTTTCATATTAGGCCTCTCCCAGGTAAGAAATGCAATTACATTCGTATGGTTTACAAGACAAATTTACGAAATTATTTTACATTTCAAGCGTTCAGCTAACATAAAACTTTAAACAGCAAACAACTTCCGAAGTCCTGAGATATTTTACAAGAAATGGAAAAAGATTTAAGCCAATATATGCGAAAAAACATAAATAAAATCATATAAGTATACACAAATTCTTTAACAACCATTTTGAAAAAAAAATCCATACAATAATTTCGAGATTAAATCTTTCATCATCGTTCATAAGTGCTTTGTATATTACTCTAAATACATATTATTTCCAGCTGTATCTTTCAAAAGAAATCATACTGCTTTAAAAGCCTTGTATTGAACAATAAAAAAAACTAATAGCATCATGGT
This sequence comes from Panulirus argus, assembly GCA_038088735.1. Classification (NCBI taxonomy): domain Eukaryota; kingdom Metazoa; phylum Arthropoda; class Malacostraca; order Decapoda; family Palinuridae; genus Panulirus; species Panulirus argus. The sequence continues at coordinate 9,588 of JAYMFT010032542.1, forward strand.
TGCATAAGTCAACGCCAGATAGAATTCCCCGAACCAAAGTCGGAAAATAATGCGTTTCTGAGACGCAGTCACGCGGGACCTACGTCACTCAATCAGCTGGACTCATAACAAACATGTTCCTGTGAGAGCGTGTTAATATAGTTCGCCCACCTGTTACTCCACCAGGTATCTGTCATAAGTTTTCATGAAGTTTATCGGAAAATCATGATTCTGATTGTATTCTCAAATGGGGGTTAGGGGAGATACTGTCATGGATGCCAATTCTTGCCCGAGGGCCCGAATTTGCCACTGAAATGACGTAGAGCGACATGCTTATCAGCAAGTTCATATATGAATCCCACATATCTTTATTAATCTAATGTTTGACTAGTTAAGTTAGCGATTGTTTTCACGGGGATTTATGTAGTGGGTACCCTTAAGAAAAAAGGAGTGAAAGATTCGAAGAGGTTATTATGCCGACGTTGGCATTGGTGCGTCACACAAGTGAGAAGCATACATAAAGTGCTGGGTAATACTGAAATTCTTCTACCTGTAAAATTGTATTACAGAGGTGTATGTAGGATTAGGAAACTAGGACAAGGTTAGGATAAATCCAGTTTAGCTCCATATCTATTAATTTAGGATATTGGAAGCATTTGTTTTGTAAATTCAGTTTACTCCATTTTACATTTACTTTTGGATATTACTGTGTAGAATTAAACTAGAGAGAGAGAGAAAGAGAGAGAGAGAGACTATAAAACTCTGTGGAGGACAGAACAAGAGTCGCAGATACGTGATTGTTTCAGAATTTTATATCGTACAATAAATGTCAATAGGGAAGAGGGTAATGAAGTTCAGAGAAATGATACGGTAGGTGAAACAACTCTAGAAGTCAAAAGAACATATGAAACCTAATTTTCTTAAGTAGCTAATACTTACTGTATTTTCAGAGTTTGAAAAATAGTAGAACTGGAACATATGCACATTCTTCACCATAGGATGGGATACAGCAAGCAAACATGCTTTTGATACACTTTAACAGTAACAATGAAAATCAAGGTACAGTAAATCTTGGACTCTTGGTGGAACTAGGTAAGGATTCACAAGTAATGTAGATTTCTTGAAATATTCCACAGTTCCCCTGATCCTCATCACCCTCCCCTCTTTTTTTCATAAAATATTGCTGTTTCCCCTTTTTCAATATATTTATCATATTGCAGAGTTAAAAAAGATTAATCCAAATCACACTTTGCTGGTCTTACTGTATTCGCCATACATTACATTATCAATGCAATTTAAGATAATTGATATTTCAAAGTTAATTTCATGGTGTTCTTAAACTGAAAGTTTACATATCCTTTTTTTTTTATCATTTTGCTTTCATTATGCAAAAGTAAATTATCTGTCTATCATACAAACACTTATATATATCCATGAGTTTGACTTCAGTTTTATGTTCTTTATGGTAAATTCTGCATTACTAGTAAAACTGATAATTGATCACGTTAAGAAACGAAAACTATTTATTGTACGGAAGTGCTAAATACTTATAATTATAAATATACGTAATATACAAGAGTCATCTTTATATTTCAAAGTTTGATGTGAATTTTCCTAATATTAAAGTGCTCAAATGCTTTCCCAGGAAGAATTACCAAAGCATCACTGGTAGATAACAAAGTACTGTATGGAGAAGCAGGAAGGATCTGAACCATTATCAACATTATCATCCAGGACAAACTGATGTAAATGAATCTGTCATATGTTTGCCAAGTAAGTACCTATATTCAGGAGGAACACATTTTATTGTATGTCTCACTTTACTTGTTGAATGAAAATTATGATTATATGAAGTGTTTTATTGATGTCGTAAGGATAGTAATATTTTAGTTCATGCTGAGCGAAGAATGTAATAGAATTGATTTTGGATGTTAGATTTCCATCGTTAGGACTTACTAGTGATCCTTGAAGTCACGAAAGTAAACTTTTCCACTTATGTTGTTAAGCACTAGATGAAAATGTCGTTGCTGTAGTTTTAATACAATTCAATATATTTTTGCTATTATGACAAGCAAGAAAATAGTAATCACAGAGGAGAGGCTTAAGTTTCTTGATAAACTGGATGGTCTTAGTATTAAATACTTATTTGGAAATGGGAAGAAATGAGGTACTAAAGAAAACAACAGGAAATAAAGCAGAAGTTAGGAAAGCTATGAATAGTGGATGATTGGAACAAGTAAAGTGAAAGATTAATAAGTGCATTTAAAGTTTGGATTTTAATATATAGAAGTTAGGAAAGCTATGAATAGTGGATGATTGGAACAAGTGAAGTGAAAGATTAATAAGTGCATTTAAAGTTTGGATTTTAATATATATGACAGAAAAGAAGACACTGTGGGTGTAAATCTCTATCCCTGTATGAACAAATATGCAATCTTATACACATATAGACATGTTCACACTTAGTCTCTCTCTTATGTTTAGTGTAAAGCTCATACCAGAAAAGAAGATATAGGAAAATGATTGTTTCATGTGTAATATTCTAGTGTTTTAATTAATATGAAGCCTAATGAACATTTTTATGTTTTCAAAATGCTTTGAGCCATTATTCTCAGCAGTATGCACAGGAACATAGAGCTGTCATGATAAGAGACTGTATTCATGTGTAGATAAAGCTCAAAAGATAAGATAGTTTACTTTTTAGGTCACAACTCCTTTGTTTAGTTGTATATACTGTTGAACACTGATAAGACACATCAGCTTCATTGCCAGTAAGTTGGATTAAAAGGAAATATATTGGTAAATCTTTGTGTTTTAAGCTGTAAAGACTTTTGGAATGTTATGTGTACTATATTGGAATGGCAACTTATATAAAACTATCACTTTCTGCTTAAGTGTAATCAGATCATTTTGAAAAATTTTGCAATTTTAATAGACTTGAAAAAGACATCCCAGAATGGACAGCTGATTAAGCTAATTTTCTTGATGTTAACCTTTTCATTGCACCATTAGATTTTGAGAATATTCCCCTAAAGTTGTAAGTTCACCCTGAAAAATGAGCCCTGATTTGTTATGTCACTTTTCCAGCTTGAAATGACCATTAAGTTTGCCTATCAAGAACTAATATTTCTGGAAAACTGTATTAAACAATGGAAATTTAAATTTTTAAGAAAATATGTAAGATATGTAGAAAAAGCATTCTTCAATACATGGCAGTTGTTTGAGGAAAATGATCCTATATGATTCCAAATGTATTCCCAAAGCATAAAACTGCAGTTTAATAACATTTTAAATATTACCATGACTCCTTTAAATGTTTTTTATGTCATTACAGGTGGAATAGTACACATTAGATAAATTGCTAGTATCAACTGGCTTTTCCTCGCTTCCTTCATATGATGTAGGCTAACTAGTAAGGAGGAAAAAATAAAAGTGATTAATCAAAACAAATTATAAAGGGTACAGACCAACTTCTTGAGAAGAAAAGAAAAATTCATCAGTCTAGCAGGGATCTATCTGGGTGTTTTGGGAAAGGGCCCAGGTGTCCAATTTGGGTAAAATTAACAAAAGTAGGAATATTTGAAATTTTCTAATATGGTAACCAAAGTGGTACATTTAATTGTATGCCTCGCTTATTGTCATCTTGGGTTCCTTAAGTATAAATATATACCCATTCCTATGCCAGGGTACCAATGTATCAACTAGCCCTAAGAAGAGGTTGAACAGTTGGGTTGGGTGTGAGCTGACTGCTCGGTGCAGAATTTGAACCCCTGTAGGCCTCCACCAGTGTTTCACTTTTTTTTTTTTTTTTTTTTTTTTTTTTTTTAAGGCAAATTGGAAAGAAACTGCCACATTATCAATTGGTAATTGAGCCAATAATCTGCAAGAGAGTACCAGAACAATACCCTTATAAGTCCCACTTTAATTATTGTAATTTCTTTCATACATACTATTTTCTCTTGCATTAACAAGGTTGTTTCAGGAACATATGAACTGTGACACCTCATTTACAAACATCCACTCTCTAGCTATCATGTAGTGTTCTGAAACCAGGGCATTATTTTAGCAAATAAACATTTTACACTGTTTATCATGATGTCATGATGTACATAAATTTCTTAAATTATGGTGAAATTATAATGATGCAAGCACAGCTGGTGAACGTGACATTGGTGGAGTACTACTACTCAACTTAAATTTGTTTACATTTGTAACTGAAGATGCTTGAAGATGGCAGACAATTTAAGATGAGAGAAATGCTGTTAAGCATTATTGTAAGGGGAAAAATATTTTGGCTGCTGCAATGTAAATTTACATATTTAGCAATTAACTGTCAGTTATTTTAGTGAATGGTATAAGGAGAAAATTACTGTAAACTCTCCATGAGTTAGCTGTTAAAATTATTAGTATTTTATACTTTTGTAGATCAAGGTGTGATTGTGTATATGTTAGGAATGAGTTGCAGTAATAGAAAATTGAAAGAAATTGGGGCATGTTGACAAAGGGCTGAAGCTTTTTTCCTATCTTGAGAGGCATTTGTTTGACCTTAGAAGTCTAGCTATGCTCTCTGGATATATAATGTAATTTTTTTTTGGAAATCCTTTTGATGTATTGCTTTTATTAAGACACTGAAAACTGAGGACGTTCATGCATTGATCCGAAATATTACTGCATGTGCTAGGGTGGCATGTAATACTGCAGAAAGGTGCAAGTTCAGTAGTATATGATACAATAGTTTGCCACCTCAGAGATGAGGCATTACTTACAGTGAATGACCTATAGTATTGTTCTATCCCCTCTATCTAACTGTGTTGTTTTAATTTTTAATAACTTGAATATATTGCAGCCAAGTGCAGTACACAAGTAAAACTAAAACCTGTGATCATAGTGGTCATACATATTTTTTCCCATATGATTATTACCCATCCCGACGGCAGTTGGCTGTAACTTTAGCTCTGAATTCAAATCCTCATATTTATAGGTTACAGTTCTAACCCTTCCAGTAATAGTCCTGTTGCTCTAACTGCTACTATATCCAGAGTCTTTGAATCCCTCCAAAGCTTCCATTTCCTTAAACTTCTTAAATCTCACAGTCCTCTCTCTTGGCTTGGCTTTTGAAAAGCAAAATCCACTGGTGACATCATTTCCTGTTTTAATAATGTCAGGTCATCATCTCTTAGAGACTGGAAAGACACTTTTGACAGGGTATGGTATCAGAATACCATCTGGCTCTCTTCTTTTGGCTCTTCCCCCTTACTTTGTTTCTTCATGTCCAGCTTCCTTGCTGGCATATCAGTAATTGCTGATGGATCAACTTCCTCTTTCTCTATCAGCAGTGGTGCCCTTCAGGGTTTTGTCCTCTTTCCTATACCCTTCATCCATTTTATTAACATTTTCCTTTCTTCAACAGATGACCAGATGCACTCATATGCTGATGACTCACCACAGCATTCCTCCACTTCTTTCAAATACAGTCCACCCTTTCTTACTTGATCTGCATCTCATCCTATCACAAGGATTCTCTAAAGAGGCAGATGCAGTGCGGTTAAGTTTGATGCCTCCAAAACCCAGTTTTTGCCCCTTTACCTTTCAAAACAATCTCCCAACTTACCCATCACTTTTGATGGATCTTTACACCACTACACAATAAGCATACTTGGTTTTGCTGTACATCTAACCTATCTTGGAAACCCCACAAATATTTCAATCTGCATTTTAAAGAACTAAGAGTCCTGTACAGATGCCATAATTCTTTTTCTGTGAACAGTAACTCTGATTGTGCTAACGATTGCTCTGTCATTGTATGGAGCACTGCTGTAACATCTAGGGAGGTGCTAACTAGACAAGAGTTGAGTCAAAAGCATTCCTACTTATCAACTCCCAGAGTGACCACAAAATTTGACCCACTTGTTTTGTGCCAGAGTATTGATTCAGTGCTCCTCTTCTATAGATATTATTTTGGTTTCTATTGCCAAGCTGGCTGATTATATGTCCCTGCCATTAGCTAAACTATATATAAACAAGGTTATAAAATTTGGCAGGGTAGAGAGACAGGTTGGCTGGAATGAGGACTTGTATGGTGTAGCAGTTAGTGTTCTGGACCATGACTCATCCATGGGCCGCCCAGGGTTGAGCACATAGGTTCGAATCCTGGTTGCAACAGTTGGTTCACAATCAACTCAGATGTTCATCCACCCCTAGGGGTTGATGGATAAAATGGGTACCTGGCTCAGGCTAGAGACTGAGTGTGAGCGAATTTGGCCATTTCATGTCTCCTTGCAGTACCTCGCCGGCACAGGGGGTGGCAGTGCTATTTTCCCGTGGGGCGGGGTGGCATCAGGAGTGGATGGGGGCGAGCAAGTCTAAATATGTAC
>JAYMFT010032563.1:0-15939 GCA_038088735.1 Panulirus argus
TGTCGAAAAAAAAAAAAAAAAAAAAAAAAAAAAAAAAAAAAAAAAAAAAACTTTGAGCATCATAACTCAAATGACAACATTCTTTTTTCAACTGTGCCATTTTTATGTCATCGATTATGTAATATTATTACCTCAGAGTACTACTGGAGAAATACATTTTTTTCATAAACTGTCTTTTATCATCAGCCTCCTAGAAATAAATTTGTGTAACAGGTTGGGAGAGAAGAAAAAGGGGAGAAGAAGCATTATTACATAAGCAATTACTTGATCATCATTTACCTTGGAGCAAATATTATCATTGCTTTGCAGTACTACTATAGGAATATAATTTTTTCATAAACTATATTGTCTTTTATCATCAGCCCCCTAGAAATAAATTTGTGGAACAGACTGGGAGAGAAGAGAAAGGGAAGAAGAAGCATCATTACATAACCAATTACTTGATCATTATTTATCTTGGAGTAGTCTTAAACTGAAGCTTGTGAATCTTTTCATTGTTTCGATATCATTTGTATAACAACTTAGCTCTCTAGTTATTATAACAAAAATAATTCTCATCCATTTCACTCTAGTTATTATAACAAAAATAATTCTCATCCATCTATTTCAATGTTTCATTACTATCTACCAATATCTCTGATGCCCATTCCCTTTGGGACCTCCCTTAATGGGGTGGCCACAGCAAAAGTCTCCATAACTAGTAAAAATTAGGTAGGAACATCTGAAAACACTGTGCTAGAGTTGCTCTCTGCCAGTGGTCCGTTAAGGTTGAGGCACTAAAGGCAAAGAAGCAGCAATGTTTCAATACAATGTAATAAATCATGGAAACTTTTTTGCCTCATAGTGCTACTTTACCAAATTGTTAATTTTTAAATTATACATGTATGTACATTCATCAGCCTTCCAAAAGTAAATATATGTATTTCAGGAAAGAGAGAGCAAGATACAAAGTTACATATATATACAGAGCAAACAGACCCCAAAGTCCAAGCAAGGTGGCCTGGAAAAAAAAAAGTAAGTAGTAGAAGAAAAGGAGGGCAAAGTAAAGGCTCCCTTCCCACCCTCCACTCCATCCGGCACATGATGGCATGAAAACAGGTAAAAAAATACCCTAGAGGGTTAATTAGTCTAAAGGAAAATTTTATAGGAAAGTCATACGATAGAATGTACATGAAAATGTTATGAATCCCATCACCAACAACAAGGATCCCTTTACTTTTTGTAATAAAGACAATACTAAGGATAGACTTGAGCATCTGCATCTTGACTTACAATGGCAAAATAAAGTTTCTTACAATCCAGATCAACCTGGTGACCTCTATGTTTTAATCCATTTTTCCCATTGGTAATACTGGCACTACCATAAAGAAATGTTCAATATTGCCGTTGTTGAATCTTTTAATTAAGTATTTTGAAACATTCCATGAGAGAGAGAGAGAGAGAGAGAAAGGGGGGAGGGGGGATGAAATACTAATAAACAAAGAGGTGAGCATGTATCTTTATACAAATGACTGGAGAACCCAGATGACAATGAAGCAAAATGTAAAATTATGTCTACCAAATACTACCTGATATTTCTATCTATCTATATCTTTCATGCCTGTTCCCACCTGGAACTCCTTTAAGGGGTGACCACAACAGTGGAGTCTCCCTAAATATTGAACTCCAGTGCTACTTCTTAGTTTTTATTGCCTCACCCTTAACAGGCCACTGGCAGAGGGCAACACTAGCAGTGTTTGCATAGGCTCCTCCATAATGTTCCTTCCTACTATTTCTATCCAATGTTTCCACCTGATGCTACTGTCTAAATGTTCCTAACTACTGCTTCTATCTATTGCTCCTAAAATTTTGCCAAAGGCAAGTCTAGCACATAGTGCTCACCACAGGAAAATCTAAACTTAAGGAGAATGTTCTGCACAACAAAAAGACATTGTATGTTTGTGGACAGAAGGCCAGAAGTCCATATGTATGGGAGGCAGAAAGAAAAGACAGCGACTTCGGTTAGAGAAGCACAGTCTGATAACCATTAAAGTGGTGGCTCACTATGCAGCCATCACTAACACTCCCAATACCCAGATGGGTAGTATCAGTAATATGCCTTCCTGGTTGTTGGCTACCTACAGAACACAAATTTCCATTTGCTATTGAGAACAAATTATTTGTATTCCATTATAAAAGAAATCTGTTCATTCCATGAAAAAGAACAGAGCACTTAATAACTAAAAGTACAGGTAAAAAAAAAAAAAATAAACAATAAAATAAACAAGGGGCAGCCCATGTGTCTAATACCCTGTCTTTAAACACCATGCTGATGAAGCAATCAAAACTTTTATACACTCTTAGAAGAATGTTAGTAGTCGATATGTACTCTTATGTGGTTTTACTTTATCATAATATGAACGTCTTTAATTTTCTTTACACTTATTGCCATATCCCACATTAGCAAGACAGCACCAGGAACACACAAAGAAAAGCCACATTCACTCACATCCATTCTTGAGCTGTTACATGCAATGCACCAAAACCATAGCTCCCAATCCACAACCTGGCCCCACCAACCTATCCATGGTTTACCCTGGCCACTTCACGCTCTGGTTCAGTCTATCATATCCTTCCAATTCACTCCATCCCATGCACACCTTTCACACTCCTGCACGTTCAGGCCCCAATTGCTTAAAATCTTCACTCCATCCCTCCATCTCTGGAAAATTTGGTCTTCCCCTGCTCTTTATTCCCTTAATTCTGACACATGTATCCCCTTTGTTAAACTTTCCTCACTCAATCTTTCCATACATCCAAACCATTTCAAATATTTCTTTATTATATTAAGAAAAACCTTGACCAAACCTAAAAACACCTGAATTCTTATGGAAGGGAAAGGGAACCAATCCCAGGAAAATAAAGGTTAAATAACACTTTCACTCAATGTTGGTTCACCTGCTAATGAAAGAAAGGAACAGCCTTTTCACCTATATATCACTAAAAACAACATACAAACATTCCTCAATACAACTTACTCTGTGACTTATCTTGAGGTAGCTTGGAAAAAAAAAAGTGTGTGTGTGTGGGGGGGGGCAATATTTCCAAGAAAAATATCTCAAGATAATCTGAAAAGTACTCATGTGAAATTCCAAAAAAATTCATCAAAAACATTTGATAAAAATAACACTTGACCAATATCTTCTATCTCCATTACTTTTTACAGTGAAATGATCAAAAGATACAATCTAACAGTTCACTCAAATATTCTAAATTTATGTCCAAATTTTAATAAGTTTTCACACCAAGTTAAAACATCAAGTAAGACCAAATTCTGTGCTCACACATCAGTTATTATGCTCAAAACCTTCCCAATGTACATGATGAAATTTCTTTCCTTTAGTCTTCTCATCTGAAACAATCATAACTATACAAGAAACAATGAGGGGCACTCAATCCTCATTCTCCCATGCAACTTACTTGGTATACTAAATAAACTTATACCTTTGTATTGTGAAGATTCACTTTTGCCCCCTTACCTTTATACAAAATATCATACAGGCATTCTGCCAATCCTCAGGCACCTCAACTTGAGCCATAAATTTAATGAAAATCTTAGCCAACCAATCTGCAACACTGTCATCCTCTTTCTTGAGAACTTCAACTACAATTCTATCCACTCCAGCTGCTTTGTCACACTTCTTTCATGCAAGGCTTTTAATATTGCTTCTTTTTCACTTAACTATTTGCCATGAACTCTCACTTCACTTACTTCCCCATCTCAAACACTCAACACCTTTCTCAAAAACTATCTGCCTTTCCCACTTTAGCTAGGTAATATCAGGAACAAACTGAACCTTTATGGACATTATAGAACACTAATAAAAATAGGTACAAAATGGTTTAACTATGTACCCATCTGCTTCAACATTGTAATATCATACCTACTCCAGTCTAATTTTACTTAATGAGTACCATATACAGTCTTATCCAAAAATTTTAGTAAATACACTTTCCAATATCAAAATGTCAGCAAGTATTTTGGATCACTACTTAAAGATTTGTGCAGTTGATCTGAGCATGATATAAAGCATTTAAACAGGTATTATGATAGCTTGAAAGGAATGAGGGAGGTTACAGCATATCAAATGGAAATCAGAAATGGAGCAACAAGGTGTAACTGTGAAAAGAAAAAACATAAGGTAATTACAAAAAGAACAAGAAACAGATGTCCAAAGGATGACATGGAGCTTGAGAATAAGGATGTCCTATAAATAAGTGGAATTCCAGGAATGAATATGGCCAAAGAAAAAGAACCACAACTTAAAGAATTTCTGTATATCTTGTACATTACTTTTATGGCAATCCAGCCCACAAAATCCACTATTTATCATGGGGGGGTGGGGTGGGGGGTGGGGGGGAAATCAAGAGAAATATACCTATATGCCTATGATCAAAACAACTGTATGTTAGCACCAGGTAATATTCAACAGATATAATATAGAACAATAATTCTAACGAGGCTGAGTATCCATTCATTCAGCTGACAGAAGAACTTGAAAAGACTGCAGCCAAACTTGGTTCTCTGAAGGCACTGCAAACTTCAATCCAGATACAGCAACAAAAGAAAGTTTCTCCTACCTTTGTTTAGTGTCCTTTTCATTTTGATAATCCAGGAGAATTGTCTTCATATCACTCTCCAAATACTCTAAGTGTTTACTGAGGTCCACTTTTTCCTCCACACTATTCACATCATTAACTTTGGTTTTCATTTCCACCACTTCTGTCACTGGTACAGAAGAAGCAGTTGATATTTCCTCCACTTTGACTTTAGTGGGAGGAGGAGGAAGAGGAGCCTTTGGAGCAGGTGGCTCCTCTTCCTCATCACTGAACATGGCCTCTTCCTCACCAATATGGTTACTATTATTTACATCACTATCATTATTCACTGTTGAGGTTCCAAAGTCAAGACCTGTCTCTACCATGAGGTCCATTTTAGTGACAGAAGCTGAAGATACTGGGGCAACAAAGTCTTCTGGCTTCACATCCCCAGGGACAGAGTTTGAACAGAATTCAGGGAATGTTTCACGAATGAGCTTCCGCAGTTCTGCATCCATGTGACGGTTGTCAAAGAGTGGTTCAAGAGACTGCACTACTCTTTTTTCTAAAATTTGTCGAAGAGAATTGTGAACCCCAGCCCTTATCTTGTCTGCTAATGGAGGGTGGAAATTTGGAATTATCTGTAAAAATCCACATAAAAAAATTAGCATCCTCTTACAATACACATATTAAGAGGAATTTACAATAATCTTTTACCAAGGTCAAGGTAACTTTCAATAGCTCAAAACCTTAAAAAAATAGGCTTTGTCTTTTTAACAGTAATCCTTTATTGTATACCAAGTAAATGTTTTTTGAACAGTGCAATGAATTCTTTCTAAATATAGCAAAATATTCCATTAACTTAATTATCAAATGTTAAGGTATTTGTGTAACCCCCAACAAATACGAAATAAAAACTAACCCTGCATATAAAGTCCAAGAGGGAGGTGGTAAGAACTGGGTGTGGTCTCATGGAGTGGTACATTACAAGGATTCCAGGCTCTGTGGGAATACAAAGATCATTATTTCTACCAATGGATATGCTGAACTCACATAAGTAGATAATTATTTGTTTTTCTGTCATTCTGTGGGTTTAATAATCTGAGTTATTTGAAGTTATATAAACTAAACAAGTTACATTTCTCACATGGTTCCATTCCTCTTTCATCCACTTACCCATTATCTATTATTCTGTACAAAAATCTATAGCAAGGTGTTACATAAATACAGCCTACTTTAGTTTATACTGTGAGTGAAAGTCACCCTTCAAGGGACTGTATCAGTAGGAGTGCAGTGTCGTCAAAGAACATCTTACCCTAAAGGATCACTTGGAGTACAATCTTGTCAACTTCTCCCTCCACAGGAGTCTACTTTTCCTTGTTACTGGGTGCAGTACAGCCTTGAGCAGCTAAAGCCTTCAGAAAGAGGTCTTGGGCAACACTTGGGTAATTATATATAAATGAATAAAACTACTGACATTATCAGTTCTCTATTCTTTCCATCATACGAAACAAATTTATAAATCTAAGTCTAAAGACCTTAATACTATTGGTGCAGGTTTCCTGACTTTTCAATATATCTCTTCCTTTTGTATGAATTTCACTAAATCCTTTCATCTTAGTTTATGGCACTCTGTCTCTCACTACGTTTACTGTATTTATAGTAAAGATTTCTTTTTATAAATATTCGCCATTTCCTGAGCTAGCGAGGTAGCGTCAACAACAGATGACTGAGCCTTAGAGGAAAAATCCTCATTTGGCCCTCTTCTCTGTTCCTGAGTTGGAAAAGTAAAACAGGAGGGAAGGATTTCCAGCCTCCCACTCCCACCCCTTACGGTCACCTTGTACAACATGCCGGGAATCACATGAGTAGTATTCTTTCTCCCCAATCCCCATGGATAGTGAAGATATTTATTACAATTAGTTTACATTTCCTTTGACACATGATATGTATTTTCTGGGAGAGTAGGCATGTATATGAAGAGGATGGGGATGAAAAGTCCCAAGCAAAAGTAGGTCTGCATCAACAATCTCTGATGTCATTTAATTTTTTTGGATGGACAGGGTGGTGAGGGATGTAAGTGCAAAGGCCTTAGAGCATGGATTGGGTCTACAAGAAGCTGGGGGTTTACCTAGGGCTGACTTTAGTGGTCTTCCACCCCCCTAAGCTCTGGCTGAGTCTAAGGTGCCAAGTTCGGTCACTTGATGATCCAACTCTTGGAGGCCATGGCTCAAAGGCCCATGTGCCCATCAAAGACTGGATGGCCAGGTACAATGTAAATACTTATCCAATGCCTTCTCATATATCTTAACAGCACACTCCATGGGTGTTTCTGATAGCTACAGGCAATGTGTTTAATAGCCATGGGCCCTAAAAATTCAAGGTCTTTTCTATTGTGCTATTACCACTTCAAATTTCAGTGAGATTTCAATTTTCCATTCAGTTGTGCCTAAAGGGATATGTTTTTAATTGTCCTAAGAACCTTATCTTCCAAAACAGGAGGTATGATACACCTCTGCCATCTACATTCCAGACAGTATAGTCTCAGTGATTTCAGGTGTTCTAAGTATATCTGATCCCTTACTGTGCTAATGCAGGATGGGAAAAAATCTTTGCAAATTTTCTAACTGTAAATCTGCTTACCCCAGGGTGATATTAGCACACAGATGCATTCTGTTGTTAGAGCATCAACCCCTGAGGAATATATGACATGTCCTAGGTACATACAATCACAAACAGATGCTTTCTTTCTCTAATTACTACAACTAAAATAAGGTCAGCACTTGAATTTTTAAAGAAAAAAATCTCAAATTCGTATTAATAAATATCAAATAAATAATGATTTCTCTTTTACACCATGAAATAATTGTGATGGAAGGAAAAATACCCATAAAAAATAGTACACTAAACAGAGGGCCCAAACTTACCAATATTCATTATGTTGTCAGTATCAGTGTTGTAAACTACCCAGTCATAGAAGAGTGCCAGTTTAGAATTGGCTGTTGCAACTGGAGATGTGCAAGAGGAAAGTAGCCAACCAATCACAGCCCAACGTGGAATAATATCTGAACACAGGACCTCATTGGATGGGTGGATACAACCAATTATAAAACGGATGAGGTCACATCGTAACGTTTGGCTCTCAGGTGTGTTCAGGTACTGGGGGAAAAAAAAAAAAAAAAAAAAAAAAAAAATGCATATAAGTATAGAACATAAATACAATACAATTAAAGTGTCTGGAAAGATAACATATGATTTCAACAAGAAATAATAAAAAAAATCTACATATAAAGGAGATTTTTCCAACTAAAACTTGGCATTTTAGAATATGAATACCCTCAGTGCATATGCAATTGGAAGAAAGTGAATATGGAGTTATATAATTGCAATACTAAGTTGATAAACTTTTGAGCCTGGCTATAATCTCTTTAACTGTGACAATAAAGGACTGGGAGGTGTATTCAAGTTCAACACAGGATAATTTCAGAAAAAAATTCACTTGCAGCCACTGATATGTCATATGCATAGCTTCAGTATGTATGGGGCAAATAAGCAAAGGCTTCATCTTAATCAATTGACAACTATAGAAATAAAAACGAAAGAGTTTTATAGTGGAAAGAGCAATCACTTAACAACTCTTTCCCATCATACAATCCCATTAATGTTTTGAAAATCCACTTAGAGCCACCAATCTCGTGTGGGCATATTCAAAATATAGTTAATAAATCTAATAAATCTGTCTCCACTCTCATCCATTGAAAACTATGAGAAGATTTGATTACACAGGTTGAGCAATACAGCATAAAAATGACTATGTTCAACAAAGAGTTTACACATGCCATAAGTGAGGGTTACATCCTTTAGAAACCTTCAGTCAGCCTCTTCTGCCATTGGGATATAATACACTCTATCAGAAATATCTATCATTCTACTTTGATATCTAATCCTCACCATTCTCTGGTCTCTTAATTAGTCCCAGTTTTATTTCAAGAGTTAACACTTATGCCTTAATTCCTATAAGAACTTGCTGGACATTTTTGGGATATCCCGTCAACAACAAAGACAATGATTCAAGGCCATGAGTACTATATGACTTCATGCACCTAAGACCATGTAGTGAATGGTGTTGACAAGTTAGCTTCCCATGATTCCATGCCCTACCCACATATAATCATCCTTCTAACATAGCTTAGAAGGAGAATATAAGAGAAAAAATTCTGCCAACATAACTCCCATATGGTGCAGAAGGTGACTTTGAGGGGCAGGATTGGGGGGGGGGGGGGCTGGAAATTTTCCTCCCCAATATCAATTTCCTAAACATGAAACCAAACGGTGATATTCCCTCTAAGGCTGTCTTCTGTTCCTGACACTACCTCAATTGTGTACGAAATAGCAAATATGCACTAAAGAAAGAATTGTTTCATTAGTAACCTAACTAGCTTTTACTGTTGTTTCTTTTCACTTTCAGAAAAGTGTAAATCAAATGGCTACTTCTCTTGAACCATATGCCTATAACTTGTTTATCAAGTTTCCATTACTATTCTGTTACCACAAACTCAACAGGTATTGAAAGTCTTTCATGCTCTATTTTCAGACAATATCAATATGCTGATCAAACTACATAAAAACTCAAACTATAAACATAGGAATCATATGTTCACTCCAATGACCAGCAACACTTCCCATGATTCACTGTCATATCTACAAGTAAATTTTTCTACCATAACTTTGCATTTCAATGTTTACCATATTCTATAACAGATAATCCATCAAGCTTTTACTGTTTTGATATCACTTGAAGAGAAGCATGCAACACATGCTAACTAATTATGATGTGCTTTTAATGTCTTGCTCTTTATCAAATTTTCATTATCATTCTCTTAACTAACCCTCTTTCTGCATCAAGTGGACATATCCACTCACACATTATTCCTGTTAACAATAACAGCTTCAGAATATCTCCTCCTTCTAATGTAACAAACAGAAATAACACCTACACCCTTGACAAGCCTGCCACACATATATGTGTGCTGCCATCTGTGAATAACACTGCACTCAAGTGTTACATACAGACACCAGCCAAACAACCACAGAGTCATTAGATCTTCTCCATTTTGTATTTTGAGGTTGGTTCTAATGGTTTTTTCATATATCTCACAAATATACAGCATTCTGTATCAAAGTATCTATCTTCTGATATAATACATTTTTTTATGTTGGAGGCTCCAGTCATGTACAAAAGTAACTTATATGCCTGATACTTCATAATAATCTGTTAAAATGCCTATACATGTCCATGTTTACTGCTTTTGCACTCATTACTCTTCATTCAGAGTCCACATATAGTAAATCTGAACTTTTGATTTTTATGTGCAGGCAAGTAACATATGTTCTATCAACTGTGATATTTATGAAGATGTTTTATATCCTCTTATCTGCATATATAAGCCAAAAGTTATGGAAAGTGTAAGCAGCAAAGCATGAATTGTTCATTTTGATTTGATCTGCTGATTGATCAGGTAGCAAGGGAGTAGCCATTTAACTACCATGTCATTTAAATGTTGTTATCTATCTATTAGTCAACTCTATTTTACTAGTATGTAACATTTTTCACACAAGTTTGCTATCTCACTCTGTCCCTTGCATGCCTCACACCCTCCTCCATGTTCAGGCCTTAAAGGCATCTTTCATTCCATCCTTCTATATCCAGTATTTCCCCATTTTCATTTTTCCCTCCACTTTTGACATGTGTACCCTCTTAGTCATCCTCTACTAACTCAAACTCTCCTTATATCCAAACAAATTTAGCACACACTCTCCAGCTCTCCCATATGTACTTCCCTCAAGATAACATCTCTCTTGAACCCATCATTTCTTGTTCAATCAACCCTCCACCACACTACATAATGTCCTCAAACATTTCATAACCAACACATCCATACTTTTCTTTACATTTTACCTCACATCCATAAAGCACCAACAGGACAACTATTTCATCAAACATAAACACCTTTGACCTTATAGACGGTGAACTTTCCACACATTCCTTAAGACAACCCAGCAACTTATCCTCCTCACCCACACTATGGGCCACTTCAGCTTCTGTGGTTTTATTCACTGCCACATCCACTCCCTGGTAATGTGTCGAAAACACTCCACTTACAATAAAGCTCTCTTAAATCAGATTCAAACTTCTAATAACCTTTGGAAGTTAGTAACTGTATGCTTACTTCCTGCTCCAGGAGTCCCTTCCACCCTTATGAGGTTCCTGTAGCACCCATGAAGCTGGCCACATTCACCATTCAGGATCACAGATCATAAAGTGATGAGATGCGTTTGCATCAGCATGTAGAGTGTGCATGGAGATTGCGTAATAAGTGCTTAGTGTCTTCATTTTTGGTTGGTGGATCATAGAAATGAAGGGTCTTGGGATATACTGATAAAGTGTTTGTCATGTTGTAGTGATGGGTGATGTCCTAAGCATAAGTGGGAGAGTGTGACTTGAGTTCGTCTGGGGAGTGTGGTTTCTAATGGGTGTATGTATGTTGGGCTGTAGGTTAAAACCAAGTTAGAAGGTCAGTTATTTTGTGCTTGTTGGGTTACTTCTGTGTGTATGTGTTTTGTCAGTGTTACATTTGTTGAGGCTGATGGGATTTGAGAGTAGTGGTTACCGAAGTGTGGGGCAAAGGTAGCCCATATATTTCTACCTGGGAGATGGTGGTTAGTTATATTAGTTATATAGAGGTTAGGATGAGAAAGGTCTAGTGCTGCTGCATTGAAGTGGGTGTAGAGCATGTTGAAGTGGGTCTGTAATTGGAGGATCTTTGTTTCATTGTTAAGGGTAATGTTTTTGTTGAGGCTGAAGGTTCTTAGTTAGAAGCCTTTGTGAATGTCTCTGGCTTCTTGGCCAGCAATGAAACTTCTCATCTACTTAATTATTCCACATGTGCAATGTAAACATGTCAAGGACCCTATCTTCATAATGACACTAAATAAAATTGTTCTATCAAGAATACTTTTTTCTACAGTTAAAGAAGGATAGCACAAAAAGATTCTTAAAATAACAGTTCAATTGTTGACCATTTTCACACTCTAAAGAGTTGAAGGCCACATAAAAATATTTGAAACATTAAAAGGAAAATGTTTCAGCATGCTCATTTGGGTATGTTTTTAAATACAGCTGCTTTCCTTTTCCCACCTCAGCAAGGTATTGCCAGGAACAGATGACTAAGCCTTCATGGAAAACTCTTAACTTTGTTCCTTCTGTTCCCCATTTAAAGAGTAAATAGGAGGGGAAGAGAAACTCTTTTGTGATAATAAATAACATGATTAAAATTGGGCTGCAACAAAAAGTCAACTTCATTCAGAGAGTAGAAATACGAATGCTAAAAAAGTTAAAAGCAGGCAGTTACCAAAAAACAAAAAGCAAAAACAGCAAAAGCTACAGGCTACAACTGACATACTCCAAAAATAAGTAGATATAATCTTGATAACTCTGATCATCTGCAAAATCAATGCCAGCAGCAGATAAGCATTTCAGTACCCACAAAGGACTTGCAAATCTTTCAGGGGGTAAATCTTTCATCATTCACAGATACCTCAAATGCAAATTCTATATCCATTTTGTATCAATCAATTATCTTTATACCTACTTTCAGGGGATACATCATATGCATTAAATCTCTTTGTCTAAAACTACAAACAAATTCTGAGACAAGTATGAAAACTACAAACAAATTCTGAGACAAGTATGTAAATAGGGGTCCATAAACTCTAATTATTTTCAGCTTCTTGAATAACAGCAATGAATGCCCTGTACTTTAAACAAAAAATTCACACAACATACCTGTCTCTGGAACCATTCTTGGTATCTCTTTTGCATACCAAATTTAACATCTGTACATAGGAACACTATTTTCTTCTCCATTTCAGGAGTTAATCTCACCACAAAGAATCTACGTGATGTTCGTGTTTGAAGGAGCTGTAGAATTCCTGTAAATAAATATTTCATCAAATCAACAAACACTATCAAACACATCCCCGTGATATATGTAAGCACAAAACAGAAAACCTTTGCTGTAAGTGTCAGGTACACCTTAAACTATCCCACTCCTGCATGATTTTCCGCCCTGTCAAAACCAAACAGAACAAAGCTTACCCATTTCACACTTCAGCATCTTATACACCAGGTCCCCACAGAATGATGGGTTCCATTCTTGGAGAACTGTCTTTCTAGTGCTATGATGCTGTATGAGCAATTGAAATCCAAGTTATGAGGGGTTTTACATTCTTGGCCAAAAATGTTCCCAAACTAATTCTTACATAAGACTATACCAGACACAGCTTATCATAAATACTCTACACTTAAAAATTATGTAGTTTAGACTATCTGATTCAACAAATGAAAAAAATTAGGTTCACATCCCTTGAGAGGCACATCTGTGTTTAGAGGATCAGACGTCATCACCATATTCCCTTTGGAACTGTGTGTCAAGCTTTCAAAAGTAATTCTATCCATCTTAACAGAGCAAGACTATATGTGATACTAAACTGAACTGTAAAAATAATAGCAATTACATATATTAATGAGGTAAGCCATCATATTACATATCATACAATTTCAGTGTCAGGTAGATCTCACAAATGTGACATAATAAGAATATGAAAACCAGGTGTTCCTTCTAAGGTGACCATCTGCAGATGGAACTTGGTTCAAAATTATTCTACCTGTGTTTAAGGGAAAGGAGTCTTATACTGTGTTGCTTTGACATTATCATAAAAGGCATTATGATTGAAAAACTTTCCAATATCTCAAAATATTTCATTACCAGCGGATAATATCTGAAATGGTAATAAAAAATACTTTTTTTCAAAATATCACTATTGCGAGGCCTTTGTGCCATTCTAAGAATGTTACATTCTCAAATACTGCTACTGCAAAATGTTGCCCTATGAACTGTCATTTTATGGGTACCCCCTATGCTCACAGATCCCCCTAACCCCAACAAGCAAAACACTAAATAACATATAAAGACAGACCTCTTATAATGCATTTTCTTTTACAGTCATTCAAAAAGAAAAACAAAAAATCCATCAAACGTACAAGAAAAAGAACCAATAAATGAACACATACACCAACACCTTTGATTACATTCTCTGAGCCAAATGTGTACTGCCTGCCATAATTCACATCAGTTCAGTCTCGGCTGCTCTCTCTTTAGCTATCTCCTATGTGCAGTTAGAATACATTCTAATCTAGTATGTCTAGAAAACAGCCTGCAAGTGTGAATACTGGTAAAGCATCCATGGTGCCCAGCAAAGTTACTGACTTAAAGATAAGCAGGAATGAGGCAGGCGAGCATCAGGCACATGTGGGTCAATCAATTGGATTAGCTTCCCCTAACATTAAAACAATACTTGATAACACCGAGAGGATAAAAATAACCAGCCAGTCCACCATGTCCTTAGTTGCAACGCAGTTTTCCTGTACAAGGAATAAGCTGCTGGAGACAATTGAAAGCAGGCTAGGAAGGTGTAGGTGCACTGTCGGAGCACGGTAGTGGTGGTCAGCAACACAGCAAGCTCCCACAAACTGGTGAATGTTGATTAAATTTAGTTTCATATGGCAATTTTATTGACAATGTCTTTGTTTTATATATAAAACACAATTATAACATCTGCAGAGCCATTACTGTCACCTAAGGAAGCCATTCCAAGGCACTTACAGTTGTAAGAATAGACACAGTCAGGAATGCAATTCCTTGGCACCATGTAAAAATGACTCCTTTTATTGGATTTTTCGTCTAACAGTCATTCCTCAAGAATGCATCTCATCCAGTATAAGAGGTCCGTCTGTACAAACCGAAATGACCTAGAAAGAGCTAATTAACCACCCTTCCAACTCACTGTTACAAACATTCAAATGTGGGACTGATGAAAGGAAACTACGAAATCCTAATATTTCATACCAAATACATAACTGCATAAAGTTTTGTGCTACGTTTTCAAGGATCAACAATCAAGGAATATGGATGGCCATTACCTACATCTAAAATAGGAAGCTTAACCACATATATCTTGCAAATGAGCACCATTTCAATTAAGAAACTTCCATTGTTACCTCTCTCTTATGATCAGTCAATTCTGCAGAACAACTGTTATTCACCATGGATTGGAATCAACTTCATAGGACAGGCATTATTTACACAGCACCTGGATCTTGGACAAAGATCAAGTGAAGCAATGTTGTTGTGAACAAATGGCCAGTAATCATACATCTGGCATTACTTCCAGAAGAAAAGTATGACAGGGTGATACTGAACCTCTAGTGATGTCATCTGCTTAGTGATAATTCAGTGGTCATATCGTTGAACATTTTCTTGTCACACAATATTTATTAGGCTGAAACATTCTAGGTAAAACTGAAACCCACATACCTGTAAAACCTTGGCAAAGAGAGCTGGGGCTGTGGAGCAAGTCTCTCCAAAAGGCCTCAATTTCCTGTATCTTGGCAATGTTTTGAAGAAGCCGCACCAGGTCCCTCCCAATCATTAAGCAATCCTAGGGTTGAAAGGGTGAGATTAATACCTTATGCTAACATTTCACATCATCAAATACAGAGAAATAAAAAATCTAGTGGTTCTGCTAGGTTCATGACAACAGATTTGACCAAGAATCCAAACATAGCCAATGACAAAGATGCACAGTTATTGTAACTCTTCCAATGAAAAGAATAATGACCATGGAATTTTCTGTCCTTGCTATTTTTCTGATACTGGAGTTTCAAGTGAGAAACTGCAGAAGCTGGTGACTGAGTTTGGGAAAGTGTGTGAAGGGTTTTTTTAAAAAGTTCAGAGTAAATGTGAACAAGAGCAAGGTTATTAGGTTTGGCAGGGTTGAGGGACAAGTTAGCTGGGATGTAAGTTTGAATGGAGAAAAATTGGAGGAAGAGAAGCGTTTTAGATATCTGGGAGTAGACCTGGCAGCGAATAGAACCATGGGAGTGGAAGTGAGTCATAGGGTGGGGGAGGGGCAAAGGTTCTGGGAGCAATGAAGAATGTGTGGAGAGAATGTTATATCGGAGAGCAAAAATCAGTATGTTTGAAGTAATAGTAGTTCCAACAATATTATATGGTTGTGAGGTATGGTCTATGGATAGGACTGTATGGAGGAGGGTGGATGTGTTGCAAATGAAATGTTAAAGGACAATATGTGGTGTGAGATGGTTTGATTGAGTAAGTAATGTAAAGGTAAGAGAGATGTCTGGTAATAAAAAGAGTGTGGCTGAGGGAGCAGAAGAGGGTGTGTTGAAATGGTTTGGACATATGGAACGTATGAGTGAGGAAAGGTTGACAAAGAAGA
>JAYMFT010032574.1:0-15938 GCA_038088735.1 Panulirus argus
ATATATATATATATATATATATATATATATATATATTCCTCATAATGATAGATCATAACTTGCAAAACAAAAAATGAAATTCTTGTCACCTTTTAAGACAGCTTAACTATAAATAAGACGGTTTTAACTTTACGCTAAGATTTTTCATTCTGAGATAAGTTTGCAACTTTTATAATAAAGTTTGAAACTAAAATAGTTTTCACCTACGAGGGAAAAGTTTCTAAATCTTAAAAAGAATCTCATTTAGAAAAAAAAGAAAAATTCTGACTCAGGAGTTCGATATTAAAACCTTTGTGGTGTGAAGGTAATGGTTTAAGGCATAACTGTTTTACTGTAGTTAATCTTACCCAAAACAGCATCGTTGATGTTCATAACTTCAGCATCACCATCATGAACACTAACATGAGGAATATCACTATCACAGATATGATCATTATCATCATCATCACTATCACCACCACAATTGATATTAACATCACTAACACTATCATCATTAACATCACCATAACCAACATCATTACTAACATCACTCTCGTAAACATCGCCATCATTAACACCATCACTCACCCCAACACCTGAACTAAATAAAGCCAACAGCAACACTATCATCAACAGACTCTCAGGACCCCTCGCTCGGGGTGTGTGGGAGTAGCCAGCTGGTACTGATGGCCTAGGAGAGGGGATCCTGTGGGTGGTTTAGGTCTCGAGACGCTTGGGTATAGGAGGAAAAGGACTTTCCCCATCACACGCGACCCATTCCTTCTCCATCACTCGTGCAACTCCCATCCCTTATCAGCGAGGACACAACACAACGCACCTGGTAACCGGCTGATTTACTGTGAGTCCTCCAGCTGGGTCCCACGCTGCTCAATGTTTGGATCAAGGGGAGGGGAGTAACAGTCAGTAAACAACAAGGGAGGAGTTCTCAGGCATGAGTTCCAGGGAGGAGTTCTAAGACACGAGTTCCAGGGAGGTTTTCTAAGGGAGGAGTTCCAGGGAGGAATTCTGAGGCAGGAATTCCAGGGAGACTTACTGAATTCTTTTAGCAATGGCCGAGCCACGAAGGGAAGAATTTATATTACCTCGCGATCTTGGCAAGATGGAATCTGATTCTCACGCTTCTGGAGGTGAGAGCGATTGAAATGGTTTCCAGATCATGATTTGGGAGGAGAGGGATTGGGAGTCCGGCGCTGGAGAGACCCGCAGGTACAATGGTGAGTCAAGGAGGAATCCTTCACTCACCTGCTCCCTTTCCTACAACAACTATAAGTTATGACGACAGTAAACTAAAGAAAGGGAAATCTTGCACATGACAGAAAACTGTCTCTCTTTCTTTCACGATGTCTGTTTGCCGGTAGAGACAACACCTAACAGGCAACACGTCTCGCGATTCGATGGGAGCTCTCGGGTGTTATGAATAGAAAGTTGTTTCATACTATAAGCCTAGTCGTATCCTCACCAGATCCAGGACCTTAATCATCACTCCAGAACCCTCACCATTCCAGGAGCCTCACCATTACAGGAGCTTTGCCGTCCCCAGAAGCCTTACCCCGTTCCAGGAGCCTCATCTTCTCACTACCCCCCAGAGAGAGACTCGCCCCCAGTCATTAAGAACCTTACCATTCCAATGCCTTACCAACTCCAGGAAGCTTGCATTCTTCGAGAGCCTTAACACCCAAGGTCTCCAACATTTTGCAAGTGCTTTATTAATCTCAAAGTCTTACCACTCAGAAACTTCAGTATCCAGGAGAAGCCTCTGTTCACGGCCATCCTCATAAATTCGACCTCTATCATCTCCTGGACCCCTCATCATTCCAAGGACCCTCATCATCCCCTGGACCCCTCATCTTACCGTGTCCTGAAGGGCTTCCCCAAGTCCCACACCATCTGAAGACTAGCTACTATCCAAAAGGAGCCCCACCAATGCCTGAGGTTTCAATATTGCCAAGAGCCTCACAATACTCGCAAGCCTCACCAACCAGAGGCTTCTACAGATTCAGAGGCGTCATCATCTCCAAAATCCTTAAATTTTCAGGAGACTTAGGTTGTAGACGCCACCTGATATCAACGCTCTCGTTATCTGCGGATCCCATGAAATCTTCAGGAGTCTCACCACGTCCAGACGCTACAAGACGACTTACTTATCATTTCCAGGAACCACTATACTCCATGTCTCGGGGGCAGGGGGTCCCAGCAGTTCTCTGGGGATGTTTCCAGTGAGCTGTAAGTCTCCCCTGACGCCTCATTCTCCCTCGGAGTTTTCCCCTCCCCAGGTGGTTTAACACCCTTGCCACCTTACGCACCCCAGTGGCTTCGTCTCTTCCTTTTAGTCTTTTCAGTCTTAAGCCTCCGCCTGCCCGGGAGCCTCACCTGAGCCTTAGCCTGGAAGGCGTACTCGGCGATGTTCCTGGCGTTCTCCCAGATGATGGCCGGGCCGCCTCCCTCACCCCAGTGGCCGAAGGGTTCATACTCCAGGACTGCCCCCACGTACACCACCCGGTCCCCCGGCTGCACCCCACCTTTCCCTCCTGTAAGGGAGAGGCGTTAGGGGAAACATGATTGCGGTGTGAGAGTCAGAGAAAAAGCTATAGGTGAGTTACTGAGGGCAAGAGGTACGGGTGGATAAGTCAGTGGTGTATACGTACTTACAATCTAACTTCCTTTAGACTCAAATGAAAAAAAAGGAAAAGAAAAAATAGACGAAGAACTTCGTCATTTTCTGTGCTCATTGCATCTGCAAAAATGACATTATCAGATCGAGGCCAAACGCTTCTACCAAACCCAGATACCAATATGTAGAAGAGATATGTAGAGTGGACATGAAGAGTTTTCAAAAATAGAGCCATGTTAGCTAAAATAATACGTTTCTGCTAGTGAAAACAAGCTTGATATTACCATACTTTTTTTCCCTCTCGGTCTCAGTCTCTTTAGTGTGATCTCCATGTCATCTTGTAGACTGACAACACTGAAGAAAACATACCACTGGATGATGCTTCCATTCGTACAATACCATCGCGTTATACCTATATGGGCCACAGACATAGTGAGGGTGTATGTGGTCTGAGAAGTACCCTTAACACGTGAGGCAGGTATGAAGAATTTGGTTGGTGGATGTAGCTTGACGCTGACGGCCTTAATGACTCTGGTAGTTGGCGGACAAGCTAATTGGCCACACAACCAGCCAACTGCGCCACCTGTAGAATCACTAAAATTTTCTCACTAGGAAAAAAAACATAACCTTGAACAACATCTGGGAGAACTTTTTTTCTATAAATATTGACCAAAAACCATGATAACAGATAAAGGTACCCACAGCGAGATAACCAGGTCCACACGTTATCGTGATAAGGCTATCCTTCATAACAAAGAAACAAAGACTTCGATGAGACAGAGTTTCTCGAAATATTTTGCTGTCATTTAGAATTCTCTGAAAGGACCCAGATTTTAATAATCGTGGGTCAGACAAAAAAGACAAATTACTGTCTGAGTAATTCAGCCGGATTTATGCAAGATTGTTGTATAGGTAACTGATTCATCCTCAGGCGGTAATGCTGCCTGAAGTCACAGTTTCTCTCTGGTCAACAAATCACTGGCAATAGGTCCAGCCTTATCAAGGGCAATACAGTGATAAGGCTTATGAACTTAACATAAAATACTTTTCATATCAGTATATGTATAGGTCGGAGTCTTCATACCGCGACTTTAAAACCTTTTGTATAGGTTAAAGTCTTCATATCGCTACTTTGAAACCTTTTATATAAGTTAGAGTCTTCATATTGAGACTCTGAAACCTGAACAAAATCAAATACCATGTAATGAAAGTGATCTGGTCACTGACAGCTTCTACAATTTGATACGAAATTTTCTCTGGGAATACCTTTATTAGATTACTGAACAGATCTAAAAGATGCTTTCAAAATAACGCTTTCGGCAATACAAGTGGCAACTTTTCCACGTTATACGGAAATACAATACTTGGAAATAGCTGTAGGAGGCCAAAAGAAAGGATTCTTTTCCTTTTTATCAGAAAAATGAATGAACACTGGAATACACTACCATCAAATGGATGTGAAGTGTAAAAGCTAAAAGTAAAGTATTTCATTGTTTAGATTAACACTGAATAAACGCGTTTGAAAATGAAAATATAATATGTGATATACACGTATCTCAAATGGACTGTTGGTTAGAGTACCTTGCTCTCCTGAAGTATTACCAAGAGCACATTATCTTAAAGGTCATCATGCTGAGATCATATTGGTTTACTTAGAGTATTCCCTAAAATCACTCTTCTTTAACAAAACATTGTCAAAAACTTCTTGTTTCACTTAAGCACTATAGAGACCTTACTAAGAGATATTTCTCTTACTGGTTCATGCCAAGACCAACATACTTTATCATTATAATGAAAGCAGTACCTTGTTTTACAGGGGCATGTCTGGTGCATCTTCCAGTATTGTGGTATTGCCAAGAGCACCTTGTCATACCGTGGTATTGCCAAGAGCACTTTGCTATACTGTGGTATTGCCAAGAGCATCTTGCTATACTGGGGCATTGCCAGGAGCACCTTGCTATACTAGGGTATTGCCAAGAGCACCTTTCTATACAGGGGCATTGCCAAGAGCACCTTGCTATGCTGGGGCATTGCCAAGAGCATCTTTCTATATTGGGGCATTGCCAAGAGCACCTTTCTATACTGGGGCATTGCCAAGAGCACCTTTCTATACTGGGGCATTGCCAGGGAATCTTGTTTTATTAAAATGTGCTAAAACGCCTCTTAATTTACAGGAGTATTGCTGAGAGCACCCTTCCATATTGGAGTATTGCCAAGAATTTTTTTTCATTAAAATAGAGCCACAAGCATCTTGTTCTAACAGCATATTATTAAGAGCACATTGCTGTACCGCGTAATTGATAAAATCACATTGTTTTACAGCAATGTAACTGAAAACACTGCTTTGAATAGGCTTTGTCAAGGGCCCCTTACTTTACGGTATCCAGACCAGTCTTATCCAATACCGACACAGTGATTTTCAAGACCTTTTCATGAATATAAAGAAAGAGTGATTTTCCGGCCTGAGGACGCGGCCGGTGCCCCAGCTCGGTGAAGTGTTGGAAGCAGACGTTCCAGCAGAGCCCAGTGGCGGGGACAGCTAAACGACACGACCCGCCTCTTAGCTCTCCAAACAGCCAGATCGATTATTAGCGCGGCGGGTCGTCGTCTGTAGCACCTCTGTTCAATACTATCCTCGTCGTCCGGAGCAGTTGTGTTGACGCTGGACAAACACACTCCCTACATCCCTCACAATACCTCCTGAGTGTTAAGTTAATATTAGCATCAATATGTTTGAGGCCTGAGAAGCGTTCGACCGCTCGATACGAGGCAAATGAAACTCCCTGTGTGTGTTAACACACCACACGGCCCCCACCCCTCAACTTGACCCACCTGGGATTTCTTTGAGTGTTGAGAAATCTGAAGAATCTTACAAAAGTCTTCTTCTTTACATTCAGATTGTACTAACACTAGACTGGAAATCAATTAAAGCTCAACGAGTCCTTCTCCCGGAGCAACGAGTCCTTACGAGTCCTTTCTGTAACCCCGAGGACAAAAATCCAAGGCAGGCGTTGAGCGTCACCCGTTTCCATACAGTGTTGGATATTTGTTTAAGCCATTTCATCGTGTCTGGAACAGCTGCTTTAATGATTTCTATTGGTATTTCGTCATTCCCTGATTCCTTTTCATTTTTCATCTCCTTCAAAGCTCTTTTCAGCTCCTCTGTACTTATCTAAGGTAACGTGATTCCATCTAATTTCTCCATATCTCACTTACTTTTGTCATTTCACTTTTATTTCCATATTCTCCCGTATTAAACAGGTCTTCAAAATATTCTTCCCATCCTGCAGCTACTTCATCTGTCTCTACTGACAGATTTCCTTCACTATGATCCTTTATGTCTTATACTGTATCTGTTTTTCTTGATTTGTAGTTCTTTGTATCGTGTCTAGTGCCTTCTTTAGCTCTTTTCTTAATCATTTTAGTTTGTGTATGAGTTTCTACTTTGCTTAAACTGTCCTGTAAGTTTTGGTCTCAGTCCATTTTCTAAATGCTAGTATTTTCACTTTCACTGATTCTTATACATCGTTCCACCACGCTGTGGTTTCCTTCTTAGTTCCCTGTTTAGCTTGAACTCTGACTTCTTTAGCTTTGCTGTATCATTTTCTTTACTATTGTTCCATCGTCCTCAATGTCTTGCTCCTCTCTATCTATTACTTCAGGTAACTTAACATATATTTTGTTTTTCATCCTCTGTTTACATTCTTTATTTTTCAAATTTGTTGGTATAAATCTTTGTTTCCGCTTTACTTCTATTTTTGGTTTTATTAATTTTCATTTAGCCAGCACCATCCTATGATCTGGGTCACATGACACCGTTGGCATAGAATTCACATCTCTAAATATTTTCTTATCATTCATCGTGAATGTGGTTGTTGATGGATCAGCCTCCCCCCTTTTCTCCATTAACAGAGGTGTCCCTCAAGGGTCTGTATTGTCCCCAACACTTTTTCTCCTTTTCTTCAACGAGTTTCTCCATTCCACAAGTAATCCAATACAGTCATACGCTGATGACTCAACACTGCATTCATCCACATCCTTCAATTCTGCTCCCTCTTCTCTCACTCGATCTGCATCTCGGCTTGACACAGCTTCCACAATAAACTCAGACTTGGACAGGATATTTAAGTGGGGTACACAAAATCTAGTTAAATCTAATGCCTCCAAGACCCAGTTTCTACCCACCTCTCTATCGAAAACTCTATACAACTTTTGTCTCTCATTTGGCGGTTCCGTAATTTCACCTTTTGACTCAATGAACATACTTGGTATTACTGTAACATCCACTCTTTCCTGGAAAACCCATATTATGGGAATAGCTAGGTCTGCCTCCAAGAAATAGGTTGTCCTGTTTAGATGTAACTTTTTCTTTTCTGAACAGTTGCTCCTTTTATACAAAGGATTGATTCATCCTTGTATGAAGTATTACCCTCACATTTGGGGTGGTTCTAGCTCTGTATCTTTACTTGACAGAGTTGAGTCAAAAGCGGTCCGATTTGTAAACTGTCCCAGGCTAACTTCCAAACTTGACCCGCTTGCCTTAAACCGCAATGTTGGTTTACTTTCCCTCTTCTATAGGTATTACTTTGGTTTTTGCTCCCTAGAGTTGGCTGCTTGTGTGCCCCCAGCACTAGATAGACCATGCAATACTCGGCAAGCTGCTGCGTCACATGATTATTGCGTGGCCATCGGCAACTCAAGAGTGTGCCGTTTTGATAACCGTTTCTTTCTCAACACGTCGAATCTTTGGAACTCTTTACTTTCTCATGTACATCCCAATAACTATGACCTGGCACAATTCAAAAGACAGGTCTTCACTTTCTCAAAAATTCGTAAATTCTTTCCCTTGTCTTTTCTTTTTCCGTTTTTTAATTCTCTCTATATTTCAATTGAAGCCTGGCCTTGATGTGGACTTTTGTCCATGACTGGAGCCTTCAACATAAAAAAAGAAAGACATGAAGAGGTGACATAGTCATGGAAACGACACAAACCTCAACAGTTTTTATAATTACATAGCTTGGGAAATGGAGTTTAGTAGCCAGAAACTAGGGATCTGTGGTGAGGTATTCTGTGAAATTAACCGATAAGAAGTAAGAACATGGAAATCCTTAACTTCGAATACAGAGCGAATCGCAAGAAAGAGGAAAGAATGGTTTAACGAAACATGCCAAAAAGAAAGGGAGCAAGGAACAAATATACCAGGATATGAAAGGAGGAACAAAGGAAATGTGAAAAGAATTTTGTGCAAAAGACAAGAAAAAATCTGACCCTTTTTCATAAACTCATCAGGGGTCAGTTGTCAGTTAAAGAACAGGTAATCAGGCTATGGAATTCAGAGGGAAGCATTGTTGAGGACGATGTGAGGATGAGTGAGGAACTGAATAACAAACTCAGAAGTCTTTCCACCGTAGAAAACACTATATCCCAACACTTGTGACATGGCATGAGGAAGAGGTTTTAGAAACCATTGAGACATCTAAGAAAAGACATTAATGAAATATGGAAAGGTTTTGACCAGTAAAAGGCTTATGATCCTGATAGAATTTCTCCATATTTGCTGAAGATGTGTGAAAATACACCACAATTATTGTTCAAGATATCACTTGAGAGAGGCAATGTGCCATGGGAATAGATAAGGGCGAACGTTATACCCATATATTAGAAAGGAAAACGGTAAGAGGCACTAAATCACAGACCACTCTTACTGACGAAGGTGGTATGCAAGGCTCCGAAAAAGAGAGAGCTCTGTCTTAGACACAAGGGAAGTCGAGATGGATTGTTTGTATAAGGACTGCCGGAAAGCATTTGACACCATACCACTGGGAAGGCTGATCAAGAAGCTGAACCACCAGACAGGAATAAGGAGACACCCCTTCAGTGTATAGAGCATTATATCACTGGAAGGGAACAAAGAATGTCAGAAGAGCCTTCTCCAAATGGGTCGAGGTGACCAGATGAGTAACACAGGATTCTCTTCTGGGACCATTACTCTTCTTGACTTGCTTAAAAGTATGGACTCCTAACTGAATATGTTTGCAGATGATGCAGAGATCATGATGGAAACGAGAAGGATTTTATCAACATGCAAGGGAACCTAAACAGACTTTGAAGTCACTTTGACTCATGATCGATGAAATTCAACCCAACAAAAGTAAATAACGAGGATGGGATAGACTGAAAAAAAGAAAGGCTTCAGTGTGATTATCATATAGCAGGAAACAAGTATCATGATCATGTCTCTAACCTGTCGCCAGAGTTCCACGTTAGGAGTATAGTTAAGGAGAAAGTATATCCGTATACAGAAGGAACTGTAAGAATAGAGTTACTGCTACTGAAGTGGAATTGGAGTTTTCATAGATGTAAGACATCGTAATGCGAGACTAAAGGAAAAAATAGAAGACAATTCTAATAGGAAAGCCATGGCTGTTGAGTGATGATGCCATAATACAAAATAAAAAGACACGAAATATGTAAAAGGCAGGACAATAGTTGGTGATAGCCAAGGCCAACAGTCACATAATACAAGTGTGGTAGAGGAACCTGGTTCCTGGAGTTGTAGGAAAATGTTTACAAACCCGAGCCGAAGGGATGAGAAAATACTGAGAGAAACTACGGGGAAGATGAATGTGGTTATGAACTCTTGGGAGAATATAAAACATAGAGAATAGAAAATGGATTTAGGGAGAAGACAAAAGATATAATGAAAGAGGAGAACAGTGTCATCAAAGATGAAATCTGGGTTACTGAGTAGCCCATTAAAAGTGGCAGTGAATTTCTAAAGTGTTAGACGATAAAGGTGAGGCTTCTCTTGATGACTGTTTTGGGAAAAGAGAAAATGTCAGAGGTCTGGAGGAGAAATAGGTTAACGCCACACTTATCAAAGGAAGATGGGATGAGCTGGGCATCGTACAGGGGGAACGAACTCAGGAGGAGAGTCTTAAAAAAGTTAGCAGAGAGAACGATTATAGATTTGATGACACAATATGATAAGATGTTTGAGTAACTATCTAGGGAGAAGAATGATGAATGCAGTATACTTAATGAAACACGTCCAGGTAGAATGTTTGATTGGTAGTAAAATCCATACTATAGTATTGATGACCTAGAGCTAATGTATGAGAGTACAACACTCCAGTGATGCTGAGAGATTTGATTCATTCTATTTGGACGGCTCCAGTGAAAGGAAAAAAAATCTGAAGGAGGCATGACATTCAGTGGAACATGAAAAAAAAAAAACGATAAAATAGAGAATTACGAAAAGAAAAAAATAATCAAACTGTCTTTAAAGAAGGAGAAAATCTCACTTCTAAAAAGGGATAGACTGTTGCTGTTTGGAAATACATGAAAAGATAAAGCGTGTCAGTTCCCAGCGGAGTTGGGAGAGAAACAGGCATCACAAAACAGCTAAACGCGACAGCAGAGCAACAAGAGGGAGACTCCCCCACAAACCTTGACACATCTGCCGCAGAGGAAAAGAAACGACTGAAGAAACCGGCAAGAACAGTAAAGTGTATCACTATATCTAAAAATAATGGAGGTATTAAGTGACACTGTGAAAGGAATTTTCTCTCGTAAATGATTTTGCACCTGCAGCCAAAATGGAGGAAGTAGAGTTTAAAAATTGGTGCTTATTATAAGAATAAACTTAGGAGCAGCAGAGAGGTAAAGAAAAGAGGATAACACAGTGATTGGGAGACAAGAAAAGTGAGAAAAGTAATGATCTGTCAGTCTCTAGGATTATTCTCGTGGAAGGGAGGAGGTTGTGAGGTGAATATCAGAGAAAAGATAGAGTTACCAGGAGAAAACCTGGAGAGGAGTTCCAGGAATTGTGGGTGACGAGAAAATGTCTATAAAGATGGAAGGTGAAATCAGCGTCGGTCTACTGGGACGGAAGCGTGAACGTCACGAGGCATAAAGCAAAATATGCTTCACAGAACAAATGGTAAGGATAAAGCCGCGTGACGGAAATATCATGGACGGGATGAACAAGAATTTATATCAGAACTCCAGTGTTGGTTAGGAATATTGTTTAAATGTTCGATAAGATGACATTAGAATAGCAAGACAGTTGCTAATGGCTGTAGTTGATGGGTAAAGGATGATGATAAAGTGGAGAGTTGTGAGGAACAGAAATATAGGGCAGTTGAGCTAAGGAAGGATAGAAGCAATGGACAGGAAAACACTGGGCGAGCCAGGCCCAACTACGGACCAGATAGGATAAAGAAATATGATCAGACTCAGTTCAGTTTCGTGGAAGCATATGTACATACATACTGTGTGTGTATGTGTGTGTGTGTGTGTGTGTTATTATCATCTATTTTTATACGATGAGAGCTGCACACTTCGGTGCATGTATTTACTATCAAAGACAAAAGTCGTGTCCGTGTCTTGTCCTATGATTTAATATAACTCGTGAAACATAATGAAAGCCCTACCACAGGAACGTCCATGCGGTTGGCAAGACTGATCGGTATCTAATTTCGCCTACGGTTAAACATTCCCCTAACACTTGTAGAGTCAGTGCCACGAAGGCTGCAAAAGGTCATCGAAACAGACGGGGGGATATACTAACTATTGATTCAGTGTCGATGTGCTTTGTGTGTTATAGGTAGAAGGCGATGATGGTGATGGTATACGATGTTACTTGGTAGTGATATCGTTAGGATGGTGAAGGTGTGTCTGTGATGTGTGATAGTAATAGTATACGGTATACTGAGTGTTGGGGTGGGGATATGTGTCATTTGTTACAATAAAGGAATAGTTTAATTCTTTTTTTCTTCACAGTTCGTATTCTATGATTGTTAGATAATTTTGCACATTTACGGGCAATTTGATACCCATGGACAGTTACATTACAAAAAGTAATACAATTAGTAGTGTTGTGCAACTATTTTTGCAATATAGGAAATATGTTCTAAAGAAAAAACACTTACTGGTATCTATGGAAAAGAGAAGCGGCAACTCTTCATTTGCTAGTTGCCCTGTGAAACTGTTTGGTAAAACATTGATAATCATATTTCTTATCAATATCTTATACAGTCTGCTCATGTCTCATGCACTTTGATTTAATTGGAATGCTTCAAACAGATATTCGTTCGAGATAATCAACGAGTGTTTCATAAAGGATTTGACTGTATCAGGAAAACGAACCATTCTGACGCATGACATGTATTTATCAAAAGCCTTTAAGGCAATGCTATCAACCGTTCGTATGCCCTACGGTAGACAGCATCGAAAGGTTAGCCCTTTACTATATGTTTTCACCAGATATAACGACAAGATTTTTGTCTTTGATAGTAAGCATTGTTTATATAAGCACACATGTGCATATACCATGTAGTAATTCATATACGCAGGTGAAGTAAAGATTGAATAAAACTAGTTGGAAAAATAAACAAAGGAGCTCCAAGCTTTAGATTGTATACCAAGCCAGTGACAATGGCTTGATATAAAGTCAAAAACTCGAAGGATCTGTATTAACTTTTCCGACGAGTTTTCTTGTATAAAGTGTGTATAAGCAAATACGATAGATTTATATTCTTTTAACTTACTTATTAGCAAGTGAAAAACACACGCACACATAACCACACACAGCCGTATATACTCACATTCTTGACTACCTCGACCCCCAGGACACCGTTAACAACCTCCAGATCTGGACCATCGCCAACCATGTCACCATGAAACAAACCACGACAGTAGTCATGAACATCAACCTCGCTTACAACGTTGTCTCATCCCCTACTGTCTCACTAGGCCCCGGTCCTCTCCAGGCTGTTCAGATCACCAAGATTCCCGATGTCACTTGGGATGATAAACTAAGCTGGATGGAACACGTCAGGACCATCTTTAAATCCTCCAACTATCGTCTCTGGAATCTTTATCGCCTCTAGACATTTGGACTCCCTGCGCCTGAGCTAAAGGACGTCCACACAACTTTCATTCTTCCCAAACTGGTCTATGCCTCCCCCGGCTGGTCTTCCTCCTTACCCACCACACAACAGGGACTTATGAGGTGCGAAAAAAGAAAAAAGACATGTAGGACCATCCTCAGACTTTCTTAGAGTAATAATTAAGAGCCCTTTAATAGATTCAATTCTCGCCGTGATAACCTCCACTATACGGTCAGCACAGCTGGATGCATCCCAGCCACCAAAACAGTACCGATTCCAAGGAAAATCAGTGCAGTAGCTACCCAAGGATAACACTGAGTTTTCAGTATTTGTGTGTGTTTGTGTGTGTGTGTGTGTGTGTGTGTGTGTGTGTGTGTGTGTATGTGTGTGTGTGTGTTTACATGTGATTTGTTTTGTATATGTATGTGGTCTGTGCGCTTGTCAGTGTATCTGTGCATGTGTGTGCTCGTTTGAGTGTGTTTGAGTGTGTATGTGCCTTAGCGTGCGTCTCTGCTATGAGATAATAGGAGACGATATCCTGGGAATTCACTCAGAAATTTTTTCCTGGTGTAAACGTTGAATATAAACCAACAAACCATTGACCAGTAAGATACAGCATGTGTTACCAAGTTCATCATCTGGTATTTTTCTCATTCTTTATGTTGAAGGCTCCAGTCACGGACAAAAGTCCACATTAAGGCCGGGCCCTAATTAAAATATATAGAGAGAATTAAGAAACGGAAAAAGAAAAGAGAGGGAAAGAATTTACAAATTTTTGAGAAAGTGGAAGACCTATCTTTTGAAACGAGCTAGTTCATAGTTAAAAGGAAAGACATGAGAAGGTAGAGAGCTCCAAAGCTTCTACGTGTATGGAAAGAAGCAGTTACTAAGTGCACACCCTCGAGTTGCCGATGGCCACACAGTAATCATGAGACGCAGCAGCTTGCCGAGTTTTGCGTGATCAAGCTAGTGGTGGGGGCACACAAGCAGCCAGCTCTTGGGAGCAAAAGTCAAAGTAATACCTATAGAAGAGGGAAAAAGAACAAACATTGCGGTGCAGGGCAGGGGGTTAAGTTTGGAAGTTAGTTTAGGCCAGTTTGTAAGTCGAATCGCTTTCGACTCAACCTTGTCAAGCAAAGAAACAGAACTAGAACCACCCTACATGTGAGAGCAGTACTCCATACAAGGACGAATCAATCCCTTGTATAAACGAAACAACTGTTCAGAAGAGAAGAAGTTACGACATCTAAACAGGGCACCCAATTTCTAAGAGCCAAACTTAGCTATTCCCATAATGTGGAGTTTCCAAGAAAGAGTGGATGGTAAAGTAATACCAAGTACGTTCATTGAGTCAAGAGGTGGAATTACAGAAACGTCAAAGGAGCTACGAGAGTTGTAAGGAGTTTTCTATAGAAAGATAGGTAGAAATTGGGTCTCGGAGGCATTAAATTTAACTAGATTTTGTGTACCCTACCAAAATATCTTGTCCAAGTCTGAATTTATTTAGGAATCTGTGTCAAGACGAGCTGCAGATCGAGTGAGAGAAGAGGGAGTGGAATTGAAGAATGTGGATTGTTGAGTCGTCAGCGTATGAGTGCATAGGATTGTTTGTGGAGGAGAGAAAATCGTTGAAAAAATGATAAATATTGTAGGAGAAAAGACAGAACCCTGAGGGACACCGCTGTTGTTGGAGAGGGAGAGAGAGAGGAGGGGGGAAAGGCAGTTCCATCAACAACCACAGAGGGAGATCGGCCAGAGAGGAAGCTAGGTATCAAGGAGCAAAGTGAGGGGGGGGGGGAAGCCAAAAGTGGTAAGCTTAGAGATGAGACCCCGATGGATATGCAAATCAATTTTCACTACTACACTGATGTTAATCTCATGACAGACACAGTGGTGAAGTTGTTGTATATAATTTTCTTTGTTGGAGAAGCAAAACGTTTTCCA
Organism: Panulirus argus; assembly: GCA_038088735.1. NCBI lineage: Eukaryota > Metazoa > Arthropoda > Malacostraca > Decapoda > Palinuridae > Panulirus > Panulirus argus. The sequence goes on from JAYMFT010032574.1 coordinate 14,449, forward strand.
TGGAATGCATGGAAATGATTATTGGTGAAATGTATCTATTAAAGTTTTAAGACACTGTAGTGATCACCGGGAGGAATAGTTTGATGATGGACGGCACAGATGATCAAAGTCTTTCATGAGCCGTTACGTGAATACCAACAGTAATAAGAGAAAGATATTCGATATTCGTGTAAATGAGAATACTCAATTTTTCCGTCGATGGTGTGAGCAAAGTACAAAGAAACGCAAGCCAGATCTATTATGCGAAGAAAAGGCCCCATTTCAGTCACTAAGTTGAAAGATCTGTTCACGTGAGCTCATCCAAGGATTCGAAAGAATCTTACGGCGTTGAAACTACTAACAAAATATATACTAAAGTGGTAAGAATATTGACATAGAAAAAATTATTAGTCTCTAGGTAAAGAAATTTCATGGGCATTCTACCCACTACTATTCACCTTACACTAGAAGAAATCATACTGAATAAAAGTAGTGCAAAAGATGGGATAAAATTACTTAGATATACCCTTAATTACTCCTTCCAAAGATTATACCAGAGCAAATATTAAGAGGAAGATCTTGCATCAGCAATGATATACGTCCTCTGCTGTCACCTTCCATCCTTGATGTATGCTTCACGTCTGCTAAGGAAAGTGAATGTTCCCGTTATTATCGAACCTACGTGGAAAGATGTTAATCATAGAGATTCCCAGCCAGTAGCATATTAAACAGAGAACAGACCCTCATAAGACATAGACCCACGCCAGACACAGACCTGGTGAACTTAGCATTATCAAGTGGCGTCATGGCAAGAACTCAGTAGTCACATGTAAGAGTTCACAGTATGATATGCTATCAGCACTCGACTGGTTTGCTAGGTGGTGTCCTAAGGCAGCAAGTATGTTTAAGGGATATGAAGACAACTCCCACTTAGCAGATGTAAGTCACTTCACGAGGAACTAGATAACATTATCATCCAATTGCAAAATCCGCTGAAGACATTTTATTCCTCAGACAAGGCAAAGATTCGCGAGCAACAAATAGAACAACAAAGGATATATAAAGCTATGTAAACATCTGCAGTCACAAGGGTTTGCTGCATATCACGGTACAGGTGGAGCAGACCATTTGTTTGTTCTGACAACAAATGAAAGTGGAAAAATATTGGAAACTGTCAGTTTTTCCCTGCCATCACATCAGTGTTGATGCATTCAGCATCCGATACCAAGATATCTCTATGAGTTTGTTTCATCAAGAAAACACAGTTAAAAGAAAGATGTATAGATATCTATTTTCTAGCGCATGATTTAATCGAGACTAACATCTCTTATTTTCCCACAAGTTTCTCTGTCCAAATGTCATGGAACCACATACTAATGTCCAGGAAGCTGAAATGCTTAGTAGATCTTGAAAGGTGCCGGAAGATATCCTCCCTGTAAAAGAGTAGACCTATGTGTGTGTCTTTAGAATCTAACATAAAGCGGAACGAAAGATATATATATATATATATA